>JBBJLS010000128.1:28923133-28938974 GCA_037577275.1 Bryconaethiops microstoma | reverse complement strand
TGTTCCTGAATTTCTTTAGATCGCGGCATGATGTCTCTCCTTTTCTGGGATCTTTTAGTCTACTTTTTAAGTGATCTGTGGATTCAGCAGGTCTGGCAGTAATCAGGCCTGGGTGTAGAATTGCACTCAGTCTTATAATCAATGTGATTAACCAAAGTTACTTCATGATTTTACAAGTGGAGCAATTACTTTTTCACACAGGGCCATGTAGGTTTGGATAGTTTTTTCCTTAATAAATAAAATCATCACTTAAAAAATGCATTTTGTGTTTACTTGGGTTATCTTTGCCTAATGTTTAAATGTGTTTGAAAATCTGAAACTTTTAAGTGTGAAAAACATGCAAAAAAAAAAAATCTATTTCACAGCACTATATCTTAAACTATATGCACGATTTAGTGCAGTTAGCTCTCCTCATTAAACATGCCTGGGTCAGGCTTTCACAACATAATCGCTAGTGACTTTTGTAGTCCTTGAATAGCAGGATATGTGAATTTTTTTTGTTGCAATAATTAGATTATGGCCATCTGTCAAAAAACATTATTATTATTATTATGATCAATTACCAAATATTAACCCCCCCTCCCCCCCAAAAAAACAAAAAAAACAATCAGCGTTAAGTATCCCTGATTTCTAAATATCGGCATCTGCATCGGCCATAGAAGAACCCATATTGATCGACCTCTACTAACAATATCCATGATATACTTAGAAAAAACATACTGAGATGTAACTTATCACAATAACAATATATATCATATTGTCCAGTTGTAGTTGGACCATGTTTAGCAACATGGTTTTATGTTCATACAGAACTGAACATTGATGCTTGCGAATATAAGCTAAATGTTTATACCTGTACCTGCCGTGCAGATGTTCTCTCAGCCTGCAGGGTCTCACTTTCTGATTGACTTTATTTTCCTTCTCCTCCTGCTGATGCTGCCCAGTGTAAATGAGAGACTCTTTCAGTTCAGATATCGTTTTGTGATTAGTTTAGTGTTTAATACTGACACATATTGCACAAGGAGACAAAATACGTGGAGTAACACATGGTGACATCTGGCAGGAAAATCATGATGAGGATGTCTATCCAGACGGAACTAAAATCATCCGAAATCTGCCGAGTTTGGTGAGAAACAGCAGGCAATTCTGTCATTTTCTCTTGGGTGGAGGGAGAAAAACACTGACATGGCTGGTTTGGACAGAAGTAAAATAATTAAGTGGCACACATAAAAGAACAAATTACTACAGGAGCTCATGTAAATGTAATCCTGTCCCTATATATCTTTTCTCTTAAAAACTGTGCTGCAGTCATTGAAAGGTCTTCAAAATAATAGATTGGCCTTCGAAATAATAATTACACAATTATTTTCCTTCAAATATTTTATTTGAATTACTCAGTACTAAAACTGATATTGATAGCTGTTAAATTTAAAAAAGCTCATAGAAGGGTCAGATAATTGTGGAGGGCTATATGGTGAAAAGATAATACTCAGTATATCTAATAAACGGGTAAAAACTGATCAGCTGGAGCGAACCAAAGAGCCCAGTGTTGCCACGTTTAAAACTGTACTGTCACACTTATTTCCATTCGGCCTGAACAGGCTAAATATTCTCTCGTTATAATGTAACATTTTTGGCCAGTGTTCTTTAAATAGGACATACTCAGGAAAAAACATATTGTGACATAATGAGACATAATTCATTACGGTGATGATAAGTATCGTTATATTGCCCAGCCGTAAAGTGAAAGATTTTCTCTTTTTTTGGAGACTAAAAGAAGCCGATCGGAAATACCTGATCAGGCTGGTGCCGTTCGGATGCTTTCCCTTTGGAGACGTCTGATTTGACTGGACTCAGGAAGGAAGAGGAAGAACTCCTGGAGTCTAAGCAGAGCAGTTTATTGGACAGCTTCTCCAGCCCTGCTGGGAGGCTTATTGAAACTTGCAGTGATGAGTGTGCAAAAAAGAGTCCTTGTAGTGGTCTTCCATTTAGTTGGGCAGTGGGCGGCCGGCCGCTTCCAGTGAGGGTTCTTTGTTTTCTTTCCTGGGTGATTGGTGGGGGGCTGGTTCTGTCCTCCGTTCTGTCCTCCCTGTGTCCAACTGTCAGCACAGAGCACATTCCTCCGTGTTTACTTTTAATTAAACGCCAGAGGAAGAGCTCTGTAATGCTGGCCAGTTCCTCCCCGTCGCAAATAAAACATCGCGCCTCAGCCTGTCAGTGGATTTGTTGGAGCCTTCAGCTCTAACTGTGACATGAAAGATCTTTCCGCTTTACCCTGGATTGTGTTGCTCTGCGGTGTCGGTTAAGAAATGTCTGCTATAGTGTAAAGAGCAGAATGATAAAGTTTAACGCACATCTGATTTACATCTGTTTCTATTAATCCCGGATCCGCTATTCGTCTTTGCTGTATCGTCTGAACACTGCTTGGTTCAGATTAATCACCATATCTTGTG
The DNA here is from genome assembly GCA_037577275.1 of Bryconaethiops microstoma. Classification (NCBI taxonomy): domain Eukaryota; kingdom Metazoa; phylum Chordata; class Actinopteri; order Characiformes; family Alestidae; genus Bryconaethiops; species Bryconaethiops microstoma. The sequence continues at coordinate 28,936,521 of JBBJLS010000128.1, read as the reverse complement.
CTTAGAGAAGGTTTAAGATTTCGAAATAATTGGCTTAACGCTGAGGTCAACTAAAAAAATGTGGTGTAAAACATTTACACTTTGTCTTTAAAAGAAGTTCTCACGCATTTACAAAACTTTACTGTTTAAAAGTTCTCTGTTGGGATCAAAAGTGGTTCTTCAATGGCGTCATTCGAAGAACTATCAGTGTAACAATTAAAGCTGCAATGGCAGCCACATTACTGCCATTACAACCATTAGCCAACAACCCAACCCCCAACACACACACACACACACACACACACACACACACACACACACACACACCTCTAAAAAGAACCCTTTTTGGTATCTGTAGTGTGGAGAATATAACACGACTTAAAAGAATATGTTTCATTCATAAGTTGAAGGTTCTGTATTCTACTTAATTTTGATCTGAAAGTGAGACAAAAGATGAAAGACCGGGAGAGTTGGAAAAGTACAGGACGAAAGGACATGCTTTAAAAATGTTATGGAAAGCTCTTTGAGTGAGATTAAAAGAAAATATTCTTTTTAGGAGACAGAAAGAGGTTTTTTTTTTGTAGAAATAATCCACAGGGTAAAGAAGAAGAAAAGATTCTCAGATGACAGCAGTTCGATAAATGCTTAAGGACGTCTGAGTATGTTTGTCTGAATGGATCGTCTTCCTGAGGCGATCTTTTGCTGGGTTTAGGAGAAAAAAGCTTTGAACAGTCAAAGATCACGCCTCACCAACAGATTAAGGCTGAGATTAAAACTTTCACTTGTTGGGATTAACCCAAAAAATAATCCAAACAGAGCTTTAAAATGCAGTCACATTACACATTTGTGGCCCAGTGGGTCGGATACTTGCCTCTGGATCAAGAGGTCGTGGGTTCGAATCCTACCTTCAGCACCACCACTGGGTTCCTGAGCGAGACCCTTAACCCCGAGTTGCTCCAGGGAGACTCTGCCCCCTGTAGTTAGTGAATGGAAGTCGCTTTGGAAATGTAAATGTTGGTAAATGTTGGTAAATGTTGGTAAGTGACTTGGTTGGGGGCAGTACGACGACTAGCCTTGGATCTTAAAGCAGTTAGCAAGCTGGCTAAACCATCTCTCATAAACAGTAAAACACGAAACTGAACATGATTAAAACTTGCTGGCAGCAGCACAGTGACTTTGGTTGGTTTAGGAGTTAACAAAGCTGTTGGCACTTTGGCTAACTTGTCTACTACAAAAAGTTAAACTACAACGTGAAGGAAATAGAATAGTTGTAGAATTCTTGGCTGCCGTGTGGGAGGTCCGGGTTCGATTCCCGCCCAGTGCCTTTGCTTCCTGGGGCACCTGGGGCACCTAGTGTTTAGGGAGTTGCCCCTGTCATCAAAGGTTGTGGGTTTGAATCCCAGGACTTCTAGTGGCACCACTGAGGTGCCTTTGAGCAAGAGACTGTCCCCACACGGCTCGCCGGGCGCTGTGTTCCTGGCTGCCTGCTGCTTCACTTGGTGAATGGATTAAATGCAGAGAAAGAATACTGTGCTGTGCTGTGCTGTGCTGTGCTGTGGCGTGTTCACGTATGAAAAATGGTCACTTTACACTGAATAATACAGATATTAAGTTAATAAGACCCCTGAATGACTGTGTGTCTCCTTTCTTGTGTTTTTATAGCCAGTGGATGAGAAATGTTAACAGGGTCGTGATTAGACACCACTAAAATCAGTGTTCCCTACATTTTGAATATTAAGCTTTTCTTCAGAGGTCGAAACAGCCAGAGCAGCAACGCTGTTAGTAGAAGATGTAGATTTTTAGCAAAGTTTATCAAACTTGATGTGAAATTTATTTGCCCTAGCACATCATCGCTAATCAGCGCGAATCCTATTGGTATCATTATATTTTCACCCACAGAATTTTCCGGAAAATGAAATTGTGACCGGGCCTTTCGATGGTCAACCTGCGTGAATGGGCCGGTTTGCATGTTTGATTTGCATGTTTTTGAATTGATATCGCAGAATTTTTGTACCTTATCAGACTTTGGGGCGATTGTGGAAATTTTGTTGGAATTTTGCTGCTAGTTTAAAGCACAGAGCATGTCAGTGTTCTGTCTCTTGACGGAGTCTTAGTCTTAAACTAATGGAGCAGAAGTTGTAAAATGGTTCAGCTGAGTTGAAGTTGCCTGCAGGGCCCCAGGTTTTTTTCTATTTCTATTGTACTTTGGCTCTCTGGTTCAGAGCTCGGGGAAGAAGAATACACTCATGTTTGCATGACAATATTGGCAGCTGTCTGAGGGCACCGCTCTCATTCTTTGGGTGTGTGACCCCACATTCATTCCACAAGCTGGGGTCAAACTCTTCCTTCTTTCAACCTTAGATACAGCACTATAGGCGTTGTGTGTGTGTGTGTGTGTGTGTGTGTGTGTGTGTGTGTGTGTGTGTGGTGAGGTGTCTGAAAAGAAATGAGTGCTGTCTGCTTGAATTGTATTGGTATTTGGTCTGAGAGATTAAACAATGCCTCCCTTCACCTCATAGCGAGGGATTACCTCATAACCACGTGGTCAAAGGAGCGTTTAACAACGACAGGATGTAGGGATGTAACTATATATCGCAGTACAATATTTCGCGATGCTAAAATATTACGATATGTATCGTTGAGTGCTGGTGATACATTTACGACATGACGGCAGTTTAACCCTTTAAGCACCAGAGTTTAAAAAAACCCAAAAAACTGGATTTTGACATCAATGTTTTAAAAGCTTGTGGCTTAAAAGGGGTTAAAGATGGAGACTTACTGTGAATAATTTGCATATTATGACGTCATTATGACGTTTATACATCAACAGGCTCATCAACGTGTTTGATCCAGTCCTGATACGCTTCCTCGTTTCTCAAATAAACCCAGCCACCATTATCATGGCTATTTCCAACCCTATTCAGATCCAGATCACCGCTGCTGCATCTCCCAGCTCTCTCACACACAACACGGCCGCGTGTGGCGCGGAGACTCCCGCCTCTCTGGAGCTCTGGATGGAGAGAGCTAGTGCTACGGCTACTTCCAGCCCTATTTCTCCTAATCCTGCTGCCTCTACCTCGACCAACACCTCTCCTACGGACACTACGACACTCTCGGCTTGCATGGCGGCAGCGCTGCACAGCAAAGCTGCAAATGTAGATATGCTGTTTGGTTTTTTTTGCAAAAAGACCTGTAAGTAACCCAAACAAACACTAGTGTTTATGTTGAACAGAACACCATTTAATTTATAAGAAGTTCTGTCAAATGTATCTTTAATTTTAAGTTCATGTTAAATGTAACAATTTTTTCAGTGTCAGAAAGACATTCAGTTGTTATTTTGAATACAGAAGGTTTTTTTTTATTAAACCTTGAAATGTGTATTGTATGTACAACAAAGAAAGTTTGTTAATGTTTTTCAAATAGATCTGTTATTTGAATTTTAGTTTCATTTTTAAATTTTGTTCAAAATATCGTGATACATATTGTATCGTGAACCCAGTATCGAGATACGTACCGTATCGTGACCTGGGCATATCGTTACACCCCTAACAGGATGTCATAAGTTTGATTTAAATTTTTTGAGCCGCCCATCAGTCGAAGCCAAACTGAATATTTGGGATTTCAGTGACTAAAACTACTCAAGTATTTAATGGGATATCAAATGTAGAAAGAATATCTCGAAGTTCATTCCGCTGTAGGTGAAATCTTCAGTATGTTTTACTGGGAAAGCCTAGGGATTATGTGTGGAATGCCATCATATACATATTTGCCCTAGACATGCGGTCGTGTAGCCTAATATAGCCTTGGATTATTGTTAGTGGGATTACAGAGGCTCACACTGTTTACTTAAAAGGCATAACTTAGCTTCTCATTGTGTTTTCTTATGGAAACTAATAGGCAAACATTCACCAAAACAAACCTAGGTGTGCATCCACAGACTGCCATCAAAACAGGCTGTTTCAAAATATATTAGTGTTCATGGTAAAGGTGTTGATGGCGTTTTGTAAAACTGAAAATTAGTCGTGCAGAAATGAGTACCAAGTTTCCTTAGGTGTGGAGTGAGGTTGTCTATAGCAGTGTGTTCTTGACTGTTATCTTCGTAGTACAAACTCAAAGAAGTTCACGTATTAGGCATTTGTTCTGAAGACAGTTGTAATATTATGGTTCTAATATTATGGTGTCCTGGTTAGTTTGAAACAAGGAAATTAATTTTAAAAAACAAGGTGTAAACAAATTTCACAACTGGGTGATAAGGACACACATTTATTTGACAGTATTTTCACTGTCCAAACAGTAATAATGTAATGAAAAATTAGACAAAACCAAATTGTTACTAGTATTCAATAAATGTAATAAGTACAATATTTGAATGTGGAAAAATCGTTTAAAAAGCAACATATTTACCACTATAGAATGCACAAACACTTCCATGCAGAATTAGCGAGACATTTCACATTGTGGTCTTTGGAGATCTTTTAAGATTCCGATTTGACGAGCCTTGTGAGACTCTTGCAATTCCAGATGAAAGTGTTTTTAACTCTAGGAGTGATTCCTGTACGTAGGACAGGGCAAGCTTTGAGTTACGATACTGCCAGAAACAAGAGGTAGCACCGATATCTAGAAATATAAACGATACAGTAATTAGACACAGGCTATAGAAGTGCAGTGCCCTCGACGATGAGTTTGGCTGTGGCTCTGTTTATTTATCCATTTATTTATTGCTCATCACAGTATCCACAGGTACTTCTGTACCGTACGTGAAGCTTGTCTCAGCGTTGAAACCCCACAGAGCTTCTTTTTTGTGCTTCTGTATCAGTGCTAAATGAAAAAACTAGTCATCATTCCAGACTTGGATGTCTGGTTACGGCGTGTGTTGAACTGAACAGAGTGAGTCTGGTCGGCTCGTCTTGAATGCCAGAAGAACGCTTGACTGATGGCGGCAAATCTCACGTTGTGCCAGTCTGTCTGGACTTAGTGCTGCAGGAAGGTTGGCCAGAACATAAGCATGGCCATCTTTTGTTCGTTCCATTCATTTTTCATCGGTAGGGTTTCTTTTGAAGAGCTTGACTGAAACATGTGAACAGCTATGCATTGCCAGAGCTCGGCATATCACGTGACCTTCCCTTCAAGGACTTTTATTTTATTAGCTACAAGACAATGACTGATTTCTTCAGTAATTGCTTGCCTGAGCAGTGGATGGGTGAAGAGCACGCGTGACAGTTGCACTGTAATGTGAGCGTGACATTTCTGTAGCTCCTGCGACTTCCGTTTCGGATGTTTTCCGTCTGGCTCGTCCGCTCGTTCCTCAGTAGAGAGCAGCGAGGCCTGACGGCACAACAAAGCCTTTTGAGCATCACTTTTTTTGCAGGTTCAGCCAAGGATGTCATCCCTCCGTGCTTTGTGTCATGTGAAAGGAACAGAAACTGTCGGATGACTCGTGTCAAGCGGCGCTTGGGCCATGGATGCCTGAGCAGAGACGGAGCAAGAGGCTGGAAACGTGGGCCTCCGCTTTGGTGCTGCTTGAGAAATTCAGACTGACTGCTTACAAGTGTGATGTTTTAAAACGGCTCCTTAGAACCAGTAATCAAAGGAACACGTAAATATCTCACGTAAGTATCTTTAAAATTAGCTGCAATGGCAGATGCAACAATCAGAGTTGACAGAGTTAGATTATATTTCCATTTTTTATATCTCTGGGGTCTTTTCTCATTAAAATAATCTTAATAGTATGCATAGTAATCAGTCCACGACCGGGTATGCTGTCCTTTTGTATTGCCATTTAATTGGTAATGTTATTGAATGTAATTCAAATCTGTAAAATGCTCTTTAATAGCTAAATCTGTCCATGTGGTTCTGTACTAGAATACTAGAATTTTAAAACTGTGGAATTATGATATTCCATTGATACACTCGTTGTGTGAGCCAGTCTTCTTCATGCTGACTTTGTATGCTCTCAAAGCAAATAAGGCTGGGGTAAATTTTTTGGTCTCATTCTTCATTTGAGAAAGGGTTCTTGGAAGTAATGCTTCTCTAGTTGTAGTTCATTGGGAAAGCACAATGGCGTTTGTGCTTAAGGGAACTAGTGGCAGACATGTGCCGAATGTGAGTCTCTCAGTCCATCAGCAAATCACCAGCCTCTGTTTATTATTCTCATCCTCTTGGCTTTACATATTCATCAGTTTGTTTGAAAACACTCCTTGCCTCATGAAAATTCAAAGGGTGGGGTAATCTGCTAATTATAGGGTTTTAAGTGGCATATTCTTTTCACGGTCAACATTATTGATGCAGAAAAAAGGTAGAAACAAGGACACTCCGAAGCGAGGTAAATGAACAACCAAATTCTTCTCAGCTTTTGTCTCCAGAGATATTGAATATTCATTTGTTTTTCTCAGTTCTTTTCTCGTCACCTATCTCTGAAAAGTTATGCACATGCAGTATGAAAGAATACAAGTATATTTCTTTTAGTTCCCCTCATCTTTGTTAATGAATAATAGCCTTAATTCTCACCCAAAATGAGTCTTGGCATTTCTTCTCTTCCTCCAGAAATTACTTTATAATATGTGTAGTAAGCCCGTAATAGAGATCATATTGTATTTAAACACGCAGTAGTTTTAGTGGTTCAGTGTCATTAAAGTCCCTGTTGGCGTTAAGTGAATAATGCATTAACGCAACATATATACACCCCTTCTGTCAATGAGGAACTGCTCAGAGAGCCACTCTGATACCGTGAACTCAGCAATATGATCCGGATGGGAAATGTGTTTTGATTGGGATTTACATTGTCTGTAAAGAAGCCTTGATGAATCATGCTGGAATGTATTTTAGTCTTCAGACAACTCTGCAATAAAAACATTCTTTCTTTTATTTAAGTATTTAGTTTCTTGCCAGAGAAGGATGACACCTTCCACCTCTTTTTTGTTGAGCAGCACTCTCACAAAAAGCAGCTCTGACCTTTTAAAATGCAGACAGCACTTGAGTTTCATTACAGCTCTGTGGTATTTCTGCACGAGTGTTGAGAGGGAGAGACAGGAGTGCAGTGTTTCTAATCGCTAAACACATAAACGCCTTTTTACTTTTTTTTTTTTTTTAGACTTGCAGCATCTTTGTGGTCATAATCATGAATGGATACTGCAATTAAAGTAAAAAAAAGCTACACCTATAGAAATAAGGACAGTGTCTAACTAAGAATGGGCGACAATTTTATATTGCGATACTTGAGCTGAAGCAATATGACAACATTCAATATCTGTAATAAAATACATTATAATGCCACAATATGTTTTTCTGTGCCAGTAATCCTCCGTACTTGAAAAATTCTGAAACCTAATGTTTAATTTCAAACAAAGCATAACACAGGTCACAAAAAAAAAAAGTGTAATCATAAGAAATCACAACACACTTTTCTAAACCAGTTTTTCATGCTGATTTCAGGTCTGCTTTCAGTTTTTTTCAATCACATCAACTTTTTTGAATTATGAGTAATATTAGATTCGCAATAGACTTGCATGCGGTTTTTATTAAACCTCAGACACCGATCAAGTAACTGTTTGAATATTTTCAGTGTGAAGTCAGACAGACTCACACTGTGGTACAGATATAATGATCAGTGTCAGTCAGACTCCACTGTTTCTTCAAAAACACTTAGTATATGATTATTATATGGTAATTATACCACTAGCATGCAATATATAAGCAGCTTCATCACAAAAACTGTACGTGCGGGAAAAACTAAACACAGATTTGAAATCAGTATGAAAAACACAACAAAACCCACATAAACTAATCTCTGATGATTTTGACCTGTTGACCTGTGCTATTAGTGTTTTCTTATTGTATTTACTGCAGCCTGTTTAATAGCGTGACACTGTTTGTTGTTTACAGTCTTTAAAATTTGTTCAGTTGTTTATTTTTACGAAGCATACAACGGGACACGCTGGAGATTCTCAGGAAAGTGTATTAGAAGATCATTTATCAAGATGACATCAAGATTCTAATATTGCAATGAATCCAGATACCCAATAGAGCAGCCACAGAGTTTCACTGTTTTTTCTAGGTTGGCCTTTAGTGACTACTGCGAAGTTCGCTGGCTTTTTAAAACAACAAGAGATTATGATAAAGTGGCAGTGCTTACTAAGAAATGCCCTTTGCTGTTTTTCTGAAGTGCACGGCAACACTGTCTATTTCTTAATACTTTAATGGCCGTGGGGGATGATATAATCACAATAATGCAGAGATGTTCATCCTCCCTCTAGCAGTCTTTTGCTAGATAATCTGGATTTTTGACCTAGATTGGTTTAGTTCTAATCTGGAGTCCTGTGTTAGATGCATGTCAGAAGATGGTCCAGCCCTGGTAATCTTTGTGGTGGTGTTTGCAGCGGGTCGAGCACAGAGCTGCCACAGCTGTGGATGTCAGTTACCATGGACTGAAGCTCATACATTATTTTAGCAAGGGATCCTGGAACTCGGTGTTGAGGAAGGTGCAGGATATTTTAAAATCTTCATGTGTTAAAATTTTTACTCCAGATATTGTTTTCATGAAATGTAAAGTGTAGCTGGAATTTTTAAATGGTGCAATTTTTTAATTTTTGGATGTTTTAATAAGACACTGAGGTGTGGTTGTGTCTTTTTAATACTGGACTGTGGTCCAGTGGTGTGATTGTGATACTTTACCATATATGTTACGATTTTTCGAGTGTTCCCCGGCAGGGTTTCTGATATTTTTATTTTAACACTTGATCGGGAAAAGAACTGGAACATGAAATTTCATCCGACGCAATGTTCACACAAAGTACATATAAAACTGTAAATGATTGCTACAATGTGGCGATGCCTCCACTTATTATTCTGCATATGCTTCAACCCTCGATAAGACAGAGGTGCCATTGGGCTGCTTTAGGCGAAACACAATTCTGCTGCCTCCTACACATTTGCAACATCGCAACCAAGCCAACGCTCCACCCATGCACGGAAATTATACCATAGCGATAGCAGACTCACGGTCTAGTTAGTAGACTAGTGGTGTAACAGAGCATCAGAAAATGGTGGTTTTACAATGCAAAAATATACTGCATCCATCCCAGAATTTCGTTCCATAGCATGAATCTTGAATTCAGTATCGTGGATCTAATCGAATCAGTGTTTCGCTGCTAGAATGCAGTTCTTGCAAAGGTAAAACTGCAACGATGCAATTTTTTTTTTGCTAATGAACATGCCTATGAGTGAATAACGTGAGATCTTAGATTGTCTTCGGTCTTACTTCGTTAAAGATATCAAGAGTGTATTGAATCCTGAATCATTTACTGACTACTGAATTGTGAGTTGTTGCAGCCCTAATTGACACAGTGTGGCCACTTTGAGCCCTGCATGGTCTGTGTTACACTCTAAACGAGTCTCTGCACGTCACTAATCTCTCTAATAACCTGGTTACAAATACACTGTTATATACCACTGCCATGGTTGTACACCCACCGACTGTTTGCTGTGCTGGGTGTGTGGGTGTGTGTGTGTGTGCGCGTGTGTGTGTGTGTGAGAGAGTGTGTGAAATCTACTACATAAAATAAAAAATGAAAATCTGAGCCCAACCCAAGCTTGGTAATTTGAAAGACCTCATTGGGGTCCTGTCTGACAGCCTCTTTGGTCTTCATGTGATTAAACCTGCGTTCAGTGTGATTCGGCTTTAGCCATCTAGATTCCCAACTAGCTTTTTAAAACAAGAAAATAGGCGAAATCTTGAGACACGTTCCTTTGCGACTCAAATCCGAAGGAACAAACCGATGCTGTTATTTAGAGCTGCTAGCTAAGTTACCCTTATTTTGCTGTACTGTCCTACTACCTATTAGAGCTTCAATCACAAGCATTTAATTCCATCTGACTCCTGATCTGCTGACGCGGGTTCGAGGACAAGACTCAAATCTGACTGAGCAAAGTCAAGTGAGGGTGCTAGAAAGGCAGGTGGTGTATGAGATCTCTAATGCCTGTTCCATTGTCCTAATTAGTACTGTTTAGAACTGTAAGTTGTTTTTATTCTTGTATCCTTCCATATGCTGAGATAGCAGGGGACCAATCGCGAGCAGGAATGTTCTTTAAGTCAAAAGCAGGCATGAGGTGACGGAGAAAGTGTTGCTTAGCAGCCCGATCATAAACCAGCAGTATGTTTTTGTTGACATATGCCTTTTTATTTTAGACTGGGACTTCAATGTGTACGATCAGTACGTCGAGAACAACGAGCAAATAAAAAATGAGTCAGATTAAGACAAATTATAATCCTGTACACAGCTACCAGTGTATAGTAACTGCAAAATGGGAAGCTGTTGTTTGAATTTCAGGCAATTCGGTCATTATTTGATTCATTTTTACCACTTTTTCTCCTTAAAAATATTTTTAAAATTAATATTACAAAAAACATTGTACTCAGGAGTTGTATTTTTTTAATGGAGTATTGCTGCTGTTGCTGATGCATTTTGTTTGAACTTGTTGACAAACCTCATAAAAACACCATATTGTGAATTGTGGAAATGTTCTGTGATGGTAATGATGAAAGTGTATCATGCAAAAGTGTATAGTGATGTTATAGCTTTGCCATATCACTCAACTTTACTGGTTGAGTCATTTTAATACATGCATGGGGTGTGTGTGAGTGTGTTTGTGTGATTTTTCCACAGCCTTCCCCTGTGAGGCTTTGCATTGTGTGTGACAAGTGTCCACCCACGCTATCGAGCAATTTCACATTTGTAAATAAACACCGATGCTCTGGCCTATCGTCTCCATACACCTCGCTTCACTAATACAGTCAGGCAGGCGGGCGTTGAAGACATAAAGCAAACTGATAATTATAAAAGAGATATCATACTTCAGAAAGGACATGGTATTGTTTAGCCTGACTCCATCTGTCACAGCTGTCTATAGACTTACCATAATAATCATATAATTTATATAAGGCGAATGCTTGGCCAGTATGAATTGCCGTTGCGAATTCAGTGAGATTATTCAGTGCATTAATGTTGTCCTTAGTTATAATTGAAGGGCAAATATCTAAAACTCACTCAGTCCAAAAGCATTTTTTACACATTTTGCAGGAATTCTTACAGGAAATAATTTTTTTAATTGAAATTTTACAGTTCCTTGTCATTTTTCAATGCCTGTTTCTAAAGTGCAACTCCTGCACATTTTAGTTTGGACAAATTTGTTTAAAAAATATAATGAAAACAATTTTTAAGCAAATCAATATTCAATGTCAAATGATGTACAAGTTTAATATTTATATCCTACTACATGACACGGCATAGAGTCACTGACAGCTAACTGCATAAAAATTGTAACCATACTTCTGTCTACCAGTAAGTAAGTACCACTGGCGACTGTGCGAGTGGACTGAGTGAGTTTTGGAAATTAACCTAATCTTGTACCGTGTATTATGCAGGACTGAGTGAGTTTTGGTCGGTTATACTATTGCACATAAAGAGGAAAAATATGGCAATCGTAGTGTTACCTAAAAAATCGCAAAAAATGAAATACATTTTGGAAATTTCCTCTTTATTTGGGGCAGCTCATGGCCTGGTGGTTAGGAAGTTGCCCCTGTGTTCAGACGGTCATGGATTTTAAATCCCAGGACTGCTAGTGGAACCACTGAGGTACCCTTGAGCAAGATACCCTTGACCACCCCCACACACTACAAACAAATTACATACAAAAGACATTTAAATACATATACATACAGAAGGACATTTACATACATACAGACGATAGTGAAAGTGTGAGAAGGTCATATGGGGTAGACAGATCAGTTTTGAGTAGAGATCTACGTCTGGAAGCCTGGGATTTACAAATGTAAACAAACACAGGCGGGGTGGTCAGGTTGGGCTCGGCGAAGTCAGCTGGACGCTGCCACGTCTCGGTCAGGGAGAGGAAATCAAATTTATAATCGATCACAAGATCATTAACAAGTGGACCCTTGTTGGTGAGCGAGCGGACGTTGAGCAGCTCCAGGGAGATGCTCCAATGGCCAGAACCATTGCTAATCCCCTGGGAGAGGCTGGCCAGCGCGGTGCGGTTCACTGTCCGTCCACCCGACTTTCTGGAGGAGTGACGGCGGGAAGACCACAGGGATGGTATCGGGCCTGTGCTGACGATGCCATAGGTCCGTCGTGAACCGCGATGGACAAAATTCTGGCTAACGAGCCGAGCGATGTTCGAGTGGTGGAGCAGAATCAGCTGTCGAGAGGCCGGGTGGGAGCGGAGGGCCAGGAGCTCAGCAGCCGAGCACTGGAGTACTGTCCTCATTTTAGCTCAGTAGAGAGCAAGTCCAAATAGCAGGAGAGGCAGGGAAATTCAGGAATATATACAAACAGTAAAACAAAAATATACAAGCAAACAAACACCGGTGAGCAGCGGCAGCCAGTCGCGCCAGCGTTCACTCAACCGTCAAAAAAAAAAAAGTTACTACAATATAAATGGTTGATGCGTACTTATCTTACACCTAGTAGGTTAAATCACATATTCCCAAATATCCCTGATATTTGTATGAAATGTAAAAAAAATCTAAACCAAGACAGTGTTTTACAGTGTTTGTGGTTGGGGCTGGTGATTCGATAAGAGAGAGAGAGAATGAGAAAGAGAATGAGAGAGAAGTAGAGAAGGAGAGAGAAGCAGAGACTGTGTCAGTTACAACTGAGTGAAGGCCAACTGTCATTAGAATCTTCGGTTATTTGAATTTAAATAACCGCTGGAGCGATGATGTCATCCACTCTAGCTGAAGTTGAAAAACATAGATAAGGGGAGAAAGGACATTCTGGCAGTGAAATCTGCCTTCTAAAAGAGAAGCATAGATAGATAGATAGACTAACTAGGCCATCTAGAAGTGAGCAAGCACTCTTTGCATTTTCTCTGCAGAAATGCAGCCTCGTTCTTTATGGGAGTGTACAAGGATACAGCGATTTTGGAAGAATGTAATAGAATGTATGGGTCTCATGGTTGGAAGGGAAGTTCCTTTGCAAGCCAAACTTTGTATACTGGGAACATACCCTGAAGACTTTGTTGTGACTCAGAAGCAGTCGCTGCTTATCGACTTTGGACTTTTACGAGGATAATTGCATTGTTCCGGAGAAGTATGGTTACACCTTCTACCCGAATGTGATCTAAGGAATTGATGGCCCGTCTAGCTCTGGAGAGACTAACATATATTCTACAAAAGAAAGATAAGAGCTTTGCTCACTGATGGAACCCCTACATATGTTTTTTGGAAACTCATGATTAATCTGAAATGTTATGTAATGTTTGTATTGCTGTGATCTTGTTTATTGCTTTTTTTGGTATTTATTTTTTTGTGTGTATGTTTATACACTACCAGTCAAAAGTTTGGACACACCTTCTCATTCAACGATTTCCTTTGTTTTTATTATTGGCTACATTGT
>JBBJLS010000128.1:28897148-28907668 GCA_037577275.1 Bryconaethiops microstoma | reverse complement strand
GTGTGTGTGTGTGTGTGTGTGTGTGTGTGTGTGTGTGTGTGTGTGTGTGTGTGTGTGTGTGCGTGTGTGTGTGTGCACGTCTGTGCTTGTAATATTCACTCTCTGCATCCTTACACTACAGAACCAATGGAAAAGAGTAAATTACAGAAAGAGTGAAAAGACCATATTAAAAACGTGGTCTATTTAAAGTATTTTTCCATCAAAAAAAAAAAAAAGAAACCCACAAAATAACTAAACATGCTTGAAGTTTTGTTGTAATGCTATCCTTTAATTAAAATTATTTTTATTACATGGTATTTATGTTGGAGTATAAAAATCTGTAAACGAGTGCGTTGTCATGATGTTACTGTACAGTAATTGCCGTTTTGTTTCATGATTAACACCATTTATTGTGTATTTTCTCTACTTCTGTGGACTTCTCTGCTTAACTGTTTTCTCTGTTTGCTCCTCAGACCGTGGCTCCCTTTCGGGTGACGTTACGGGATGACAGCTGTATCAGTATAACCCTGGAACCTTCTGATCTGAAGGAAAACGCCACTGCATATGCTGCCAAGATATCCGGGGAGCCAAACAGCCACATCCTGCCCTTCCAGAGTGCCAACAGTAGCCATTTGGCTCCAGCCACCCTCTTTTATAACACCTCCTACCATGGGCTGTGCTACACCATCAGCCTCCTGATGGGCAACGGCTCCGCCTGGTCCAGACCGGCCAAAGCGATTGCTGTACTCACAAGTAAGACAGTTTGAGAGTCGATATGGTTACACTGGATCCTGTTTTCTGTAGATATGAGAAGTATCATGATTCCACAATTAAATCAGAGAATAAGGGACGATTAACTCATAGTTTGTTTGACGGAATAATTTTCCAACATCTCTTTACTCCATAGAACATTGTTTTTGTTACTGTACTGATACACGAATGATTGCTCGACTGGCCGTCCTATGTTGTGTCTTCAAAAAAGTGATTCAAAAATCAGCCTGAAACATTGTTAAACATTCCCCAGAACCTCAAGAGAAAAGAGCAGGGATTGACTGCTTTAAGCGGATATGTGTTAATGTTGTGATGTCACAAAAAAAAAAGTTCATCCTAAACAGATTGAAACGGTGTGTTGTCTTAACTTGTTGTAACACATTTGTAAATTGTCTAAAAGGATGTGCCTGATTAGTTTTTTCGTCAAATCCAGAGTACTTCAAACTCATGTAAATCAACGTACGCTAATTTTACTCTTGTTATTCTCTGCTCTGCTCTCAGCTCACGTACCTCTTCTCCTTTTCAGAGCCTCTCCCACTAGAGAGTGTACAGATTTCAGACTACGTGGCAGCTCCAGAGACTGGAGTGGTGTTTGAGCTCGGCTCCCCTGAGAGGAACACCTTCAGCCGAGTGAACATCAGCTACTCAGAGGGCCGGGAGCAGCGCTCCATGCTCTACAAAGGTCAGACCTTGAGGAGAACAGATGGACGCTGCCTCCTGGGGTCATGACTTAAATTAAAATGATGTGCAACAGGGAACATGTGCAGAAAAGACTGTAGAGAGTGCTTAATAGAGTTTGAAATAAAGGAAACACAAGCTATAATTTACACTTCACAGAATTTTCCCACTAGTGCCTGCTGGATCATTTTATGACTGCATCATTTTTCTCCTGGTTTGTCAGCTTTGTCTGAAGTTAATGATAAAACATTTTTACGCAGATTTCCAAAAAGGAAAAACCGTTTTCAAGCACTGGCTGCCTGGAACGTGCTACAGCAATATCACCTTCCAACTGATCTCAGAAGCCACAGTCAACAAAAGCACACTGGTAAAGAAGAGTGAAGTGAGCCATGAGCCCCGCCACCACAGGACAGGTACATTCCAGTATCCAGATCCTAGAAACATTCAAGCACTAGTTCATTACTTTTCTGTGTCTTAGTGAATAAAACAAAAGCGATTTGACCAATACCTCCATACGTTTTGGAGAATCTTCAGTTTTCTAATCGTTTCTGTATGGTGATCTTCGGACGCCCTCGTTCATCATTCAATAGTACTGATAAGTAAATCGAGAATGTAAAAATGAACTGGTGTTTTTAAAGTAATGGAATATAACTGATAAACCCTGATAGCCGCAATTCCAAACTGGTCTCGGTGGTTCATGCTGGGTCAAACTGAAACAGAATGCTCCTGGACTAAAGGCGGGTAGAGTTCAAAATTTCAGACCTAAATGAGTGTGTAGTGTGTAAACTATTGATCTGCAATCGCTGAGTGAATCTATTACTGATAGTTTTACATTTAGTCCAGGAACAAAATCACCTAGAAGTGCGTGTTTTTAAATGATAGAGGTAAGTGTGGAGAT
The DNA here is from genome assembly GCA_037577275.1 of Bryconaethiops microstoma. Classification (NCBI taxonomy): domain Eukaryota; kingdom Metazoa; phylum Chordata; class Actinopteri; order Characiformes; family Alestidae; genus Bryconaethiops; species Bryconaethiops microstoma. Next base: position 28,905,342 of record JBBJLS010000128.1, on the reverse strand, counting down.
GCTTTGCGGGTCTGTTTGGTTTGTCAGTGAAAGCATTTAGCCGTCTAATTAGTTTTGATTGCTGTTGGAGTTGTGAGAGGACAAATCTGTCTCCCCGTGGATCGACACCTCCTGTGACATGAATTATTCAGGTCCGTTTGAACGTTAGCACACATGAACTCAGAGGACCCTCCGGAGTCGTTTTGACCTGAGTTAGGTTCTTTAAACTCGCAATGACGTCCAATTAAAATTGCTTCATCTCATTGGGGCTCATTACTTGTTAAAGATTGTTTAACAAATAAATGAACTTTCTTTTTATTGTATCGTGAATCACAGCTGCAGTGCTTGACTTCCTTCTTTTCTGTCTCTAGTGCCCAACCAACCTCTCAACGTTTCTCTGAAGATTGTTCACCTCAGTGGAAGAGGCTTGCCGGTAACTAACTCACGTGAAACTTTGCAGAAGCCAGCTATCAGAGGCCCTCTTCCACGGAGGGCCCGTGACATCCCCCTACTGGAGCAACAGGAAGAGACGGACCCTCAGGAGGAGGAGGAGGAGCAGCCGGATCCTGAGGAGGGAGCTAGTGTGGTTACCCATAGACCTCACAGTGTAAACAGCAGCCTAACACAAGTTGTGAGCACTGCTGAATACACAGCTACAGATGAAAATGTCAACACTAACACCAGTGACACTTTAGAAGATGAAAACACAACTGATGCCTCGTGGCCAGAGCCGACCGGAACTCCTTCTCCAACTGATGATGAGTTTGTAAATGCGGTGGTCCCAGAGTATGAAGACTCAAATGAGCCAGGCTCGGCCATGGACCTCGCCCGAGAGCCCACGGTCATGCCCACCAAACTGCCCCCAATTCTGCTGGAGCTCCGCTGGCTGCCCCCTCATCCTCCCACTGCGTTTGATGGCTTTAATATTTACATCTACCGAGATGGTAAATCAGACAGATATTGTTTCGATTGTTATGAACATTTTCCTCTTTCTGTCATTACCGGTTGGTTTAAGTGGTAACGCTTAACTTAAGAAATGTCTTACTTTGAGCCTAGTATCTTAAACAGATCAGAACTTTGGTGAAATTTAATTCTCATTAGAGTTTCAGTGGAAATATGTTGCCCCCTTTTCCCCAGGTAACTCGACCGAAACAGCCACGGTGGATGAAAACACTCACGAGTTCTTTACTGAGCTGTCTGAGCCAGGAACATTCCAAGTGCTGGTCACCACCGTCAGTTCCTCAGGAGAGTGTGAACCTAGAGAGAGCGCTTCACACACAGGAGTCACCTTCTACCTCAGTGTGTATTCTTCTTCACTGTTTAACATGACGCAAACTGAGTGATACCTTTCTTGAACATGTTACTGTGATAAACAGGAAGAATACAGACTAATGCAGTTTTTATCTCGTGCAGTGATGGTGCATTTTTAATGAATCATATCATGATCAAAGAGAAATACTTTTAAACACACATGGGTTCTATATAGGCCACGGTAAAAAAAAATGATTAGATGGTGAAATGGTAGACTCTGAATAGCCATTTAGCTGGATATAGGAAGGGGTTCAATGCTGACATTGTCAAAATATGTGGGTGTTAGACATCAAAGCAGAAATTATATCATTACTTTTCCTTTTGCCTTCAGTTATTAATGTGAAATATTGTATAATTTGCTGTACTTTATCAGATATTAATCTGCATTTAGTTGCTTCTTGTTTGATGCCGTGTTGTAATGTCTATAACTGTTGTCCATTGTGTCACTGCTTGTGGAGTAGGACAGTTTGCAGCAGTTACAAATGATTCTAAGGTCACTATGCCCGATGCCAAGCACTGACCTCATATTTTTAGGATGAGTTGTAGAGGCATTCTATATCCAGAACATCACAAACACGTATCACACTTCACTAAAGTTCTCATGCCTGAATACAGTCAAACTCTCAAAGCAATCTTTTATCATCTAGTGTAAAGCCGTCCCAGGAAATGAGTGGATGTTACTTTAGCAAAGAAGAACAATCTCCCTATTAATACACTTGACGGACTTCTGCATGTTAAGCAGTATGAGCTTATAACGGACCTGAGATTAACACTCAAATTACTAAAACTACAGCTTATCATGTAAGCTTTAGTAAATTGCTATCAGCTGGAGATGCATATGCATGAGGGAGAAAAGGACTGTGAACGTGGCTCATAAATCGTTTAGACTGTGACGCCAGTTTTTGTACATAACACTCAAGCAGAACGCTGCCCATTTGTGCCTAAAACAGACGGAAAACCTTAATACATCTCAGCCCTCAGTGTATCAAGTGGAAAAAGTTATTTTAGATTCAAGTTCAGATCTTTGTATTTGAGCGTCTGGAGTTTTTCTGTGTAGTCTAGCTGAGTTGGCTCTCTTTACCACTATTAAAGATGAGTAACGCTAAGTAAAGTAAAGTGGCCCCTTGTAGTCATGTGGTGAACACACCACAGCACAGCACACAGTGTGAAACTCTTTCTCTGCGTTTAACTGATTTACCAAGTGCAGCAGTGGGCTGCCACCAATGGGCAGCCCACTTACTTGTCTCTTAAATGTTTTGCTGAACCTTTAAGAGACGTGACCAAAAGACAACATCATCGGTAACAAAATATAACACGTGATTAGATTTCAAACTCAAAGTTAGCTGACTGTGCCCGTGGCAGTGAAACAGCACAGTGTGCCAAACTACAGAAAACCGTCTGGTTTCTTACTGGTTACACTGTACTTTGTGTATTTGATCTCACCATCACTTTCTGCATGCGCTGCAGGCCCCACAGGTGAATGGATGGAGCAACCAAAGGAGCGTCCGCAGGCAGTGAGTGTGAAGATGCTGGGTACGAGCACAGCCTCTGTGTCCTGGGCCCCGTCCACTCAGAGCCACAACGGCAGCCTGGTGTCGGTGCTTTCTCTGACGTGCCTCAGGCCGAGCCTCAGCCAGCGCATGGAGAACACCTACTGCTCTGAGGTGCAGTTACACTCACTTCTTCAGATTTTTCCGTTTGTGTGCAGCATGCTGAATAATGTTCAGAATCAAAACTGCATTCTTTAAAGCACCGAACCTTTTTCAGCACATGTCTGCTGTATGTGACATCAAGGCTTAAAAGGATTTTCCCACTGTAAACGGCAGTCTCACAACTGTAGATAGCTCGGTATAATGTGACAGTGGCAAGTTAGGAGGCACAAAGTATAAACTAAGAACATTTAATGTCCTCACTATTAACAAAAATAGACAAATACCTGAAAAACGTGATGGACAACTGAGCAAAACATTGATTTGCTTATTTCAGTGGATTTCAGTAGCACTTTTGCTGTTGCCAAATTCTTTTAAATCCACACTGTACAAGCACCTGTATAGAATTACTGATCTAGAGCCCAAAGATAAATCTTAACACAACATAAAGAAAATGCTCATGTGTTTTTCTCGGTTTCTCAGATGAGTCATTTGAGATTTTCCTTATGTTACAGGAAAACACCACAAATGACGTCATCACTAACCTGACCCCCGGTGCTCAGTACAGAGTAGTGGTATATCACACCAATGGACCCCTAATTAGCCCTCCCTCTGAACCCGTTATTATTGATATAGGTAAGTGTTTGTGAAATTGAATAGGTGGTATGTCTGATGTCTGATTAATGTTCAAACCTTTGAGGAGACATCCATTATATTTGTTTAAGATAATTAACTGTAATTGAACACAAGCTTAGGAACAATGCGTGTATAAATGAAACATTTTTTGGCAAGCTTTTACTTTATTAATTGATCTTGCATTTATTCTGTACTCAATTCTCATTACCTAATTAAGATGGTGTTTACGGCTGTCCCTCTAACCCATCTCTCTGGCAGAGCCAACGGGGGTGCGAGACCTGGTGGTGTATCCACTGAGTCCCACGGCCGTCATACTGAGCTGGCAGAGGCCGTACCATGTGGCCTTCCGTAAATACGTGCTGCAAACTTTCTTTTTCAACTCCGCTACGCAGACTTCACAGTGGACCACCTACTACGAGATTGCAGCTACTGCCTCTGTCATCGCCTCCGTGGTACTAACACAAACAGCCACTGTCTTCAAAGCTGTTTTTCGGGGTTGTGCTTATTTAGAAAAAGGTTGCATCTCAATAATGTTTAGTAGTGTTTCATTTCCAATGCCAGAATTAACACATTGGAAAATAATATTTTAAACATTTTAAAGTTACAAAATAAAACAAACGTGACACCATAAATGCTGAAACTATGCTGAAAAAATCAGTATCCTTGAAAAAAAAAACAACAGCTTTTGTATACAAAAATTATTTTTTCATAATATAAATACAATAAATACCTCCTCAACATCAAGCATTTAAACAAATTTAAGATCACATGAGAGCCTTTGATGGAGAGCAATAAACACATGTACACCAATCAGCCATAACATTAAAACCTCCTGCTTGATTCTGTGTAGGTCCCACTTGTGTCTCCAAAACAGTTCTGACCCATTTTGACATGCACTCCGCAAGGTATACTGTGGTGTCTGGCACCAAGATGGTTGGAGATCCTGTAAATCGCCAGATTGGCCCTTTATGGGTCCATTTAGTTTGTCTAGCACATTCCACAAATGCTCAGTCAACACCGTGAACCCTTTGTCATGTTCCTCATCTTGTTGAAAGTGCCATTAGGGAATAAATACTGTTGCCATGGGTGGGTGTCAAAGTAACATTCACTTGAATGCCAGGGTTCAAGGTTGTCCATCAGAACATTGCCCAGAGAATCACACTGCCTTCTTCTGCTTACTTTCTTCCCATTGTGTATCCATCTCTTCCCTAAATAAGCAACGCACATCATCAGACCAGGCCACCCTCTTCAATTTCTCCATGGTTCATCACATTATGGCTCTTGTCAAAATCACTCAAATCAATTCACCTTTATATTTGCTTACCAACACATCAGCTGTTCCCTTACTGTCTAATATATCCCACCCTTTTGTTACAAGATAATCAATATAATTCACTTCTCCTCGCAGTGGTTTTAATGTTGTGGCTGATCAGTATGTTTACTATGTACGAGTTGTGAAGAAAACACGCATACTGTCGTTCTATAGGTAGTGTAGAAATCTGAAAATCCGTTTCATTCAGAATGCGAACTCAGGAAAAAGCTTTAGTCTGCACACTATTTTCTTGTGTGGGGTATTCAGGCTTTGGCAAGTAAACGAAAACAAACAAAAAATACACTTAGTTCGACCCATAGTGTTTATATGGTGCTACACTATGACAGGCCCCAGTGTAAGTGCTTCAGAACTCTTTATAAGACAAAAGGAACTGCCAGCCTTCATGATCGGTCTTATCAAGTCATTGCTTGTGCTAATATGAAAATGATATCCCAGTGAGAATCCTTCCTTCTGTAATTATTATACTTGTGCTTAATTGCATGCTGCATGACCTAAATTGCCCACTCGTACATTTGGTGGGGGCGTTTATTGGCCTTGAGTGAGAATTAAAGGCTGCCGAAGCAGTGAAGTAGGAACACAATACAGCAGTTAAACCAAGGTCAGGGTAGAGGGCAGAGCTTACTGGCTAATTAAATCAGACGCTGTAATGTGATACAGAAACAGATCAATGAGTCCAAAGACCAATCATCCCACCTGATCCCGATCGGCTGAGAGAAAAGAGAGAGAGAGAGAGAGAGACGCGGAACTGATTAAGTGAAGGGTATTAGCTCAGAGTACAATAGACCTTTTGATGGAAAGAGATGGCTCGAGGCAGAAAAGCGTGGTTATAGGCTTGTATGTGGCACTGTGTTGCTCTGAAAGTGCTACAAAAGAAAGAAGTATACATGTTTGCCTAAATAAAAGAATGCCATTTGTTTACTTTCTTCCCACCTGACAGAGAGTAACAGACCTGTTGCCTGCATGGTACTACAACTTTAGGGTGACCATGGTGACCTGGGGTGACCCACCACTCAGCTGCTGTGATGGCTCCACTGTCAGCTTTATTACTGGTAGGTTACACATTATATCTGCTCTCCATCTTTTATGTGGCGCCAGGAGTATTGTAGTCATATCACATACACTACAAGCCTGAAATTATGTGGACATAATTCTGCCATTTAGGCTCCACTCAGTACTAACAGGTGCGTAAAGTAAAGCATAGGTGTCCACATACCTTTTGCCATGTACAGTGTCTTCAAGTGAAATTCGAGTCGACAGCTTTCAAGTCCAAATGAAGCTATGAAGTCATGGCATCTTTGACTCCAAGTCAAGTCGTGATTCCCTAAAAAGCTACTCAAGTTGAGTCTACGTCCAGAAGGTGGAGCATTGCTAGAACCCAACTTGTCATTTTTACTTACTTGTAGCTAGTACACTTCTGCAGAAAGTCAATGAAGGATTTCGTGATAAAATACTTCCATTTAATGTTTAAAGGCATTGTGGTGTTGAGTTTTGGCTCGTTAAGTGAAAAGACTTCCCTAGCTGACACCATATATAACACTGGGTAACACCTTTTTATGAAAGGTCTGTTTCATTGCAATTTTTCATGTTTCTTAGTCAAGTTCTGCACGCTGGTTCAGAAAATCACGTCAGTTTTTTCCTACCTTCAATGGTTCTAGAGATAAACTAAATTGCATGTATATTTTTCATTATGAGGTTGTTATAATACTGCTATTAAAAATGACGTTTCTAAATAAACCCTTGAAGCTACAAGAAACTAACAACGTTACCATGGAAATCAGCGCGCTGAGATTGTATAAGAAACACAACAAAATCTAATGAAATACATGTAATGTTGCCTGGTGTAATTAGCCATTAATGCTGCAGATCAAACAACAAGCTGAGTTGATCATACTGGTTTAGCTCAGTAATGAAGACAAGAGAAGCCTGCAGTTCTGTCCTACTGTCTTATGTCCACTGCCACAAAAAATTGATGATTGAGTGACTGCTGCATTTTCATTTTTGTTGAAAGGAGACTGAAATATCTAGCCTACTGTTTGACCTGAGCATCGTTTGCACTGTTTGTGTGTTCCTTGAACATATCAGCTCCAGAGGCCCCACACATCTCCTCAGTGGATTATTCCCATGGGGTCTTGTATGTGCGCTGGACCTACGGGGACCTCTTCACAGATCTCTCTCATTCCCGAATGCTCCACTGGCAGGTGGTGGCTGAGGGCCGGAAGGGCTCAAAGCGACGCCTTTCGACGGACGTAAGTTTCTTAACTCTTATTCTGGGCAGCAGCTTTGAATCTATTTTTATTTTATTACATAATTGTCTTGGGAGCAGAGGTGCTCCCCAGACAGTTATGCACTGTGCAATGGGATCATGCATATGTGGTAGATCATGGTTTCACTGTGCACAGACACAACGATGAAATAGTTCCTGAGAATGTCAGGATTAATATAGCCAGAAATCAACGAGTCGTTTGCTTGGTGAGTCACTGGATCACTAAAACCTGCATCTTACCGTGTGTTACTGGTAATCTAAATGACTGTTATTGTAATAAGAGAGGCCAGTGGTCTGGCAGTAGCATGCGGATCTTTCAGCCTTGTTAGATAATGAGATGTACTATTGATTGCTTCTTTGGTGTACTTTTGAGGCCTAATTAAAAAGACGCTGGGCGGCACTCGTGTCTTTCTGCGCTCTTCCAGCTCTTTGACACCAGCCTGTAATGAATGCAATTACTCATCACACATATTTATCTAAGACAGAGCAAAATGATTTATTAGAGACTGCTAAATGTTTCCAGACAGAGATGGTCAGAGATGCTTATCTGCACAGCAGCCTTGCTTAGAGACTGTAGCCAGAGCGTGTGTTCCTCACTTGTAAAGAGGGCTACTGTATGTGCATTTGTTATTATTATTGATCTGTATTCAACCTGCAGTCTGATCACTAATGACATGCTGGTGTTGTCTTTTATGAAGAATATGAAGACACACTTTTCATTGTAGCTGTCTGCCGCCACGATCACTGATTCTATAATACTCTGTAAATTGTTTAACACGTCATTAACAGGTAAACTTCCGCACCACTAGTTAAATCTAAAATATTGCAAACTTAAATCTCTGCAGCAACTATACTCACAACTAATAATTTTGGCCCTAAATTATTAGTCCGTTCACTTTTTGACAGATTTTTAGAGCCTCTGAGGAGTTCAGAGTTTTTTACAATCATTTTCACACTTGTCTCAATACCATGTCCACTTTTTCAAAACACTTCACACTGTGGACTTTACAAACATGCACCTGA
>JBBJLS010000128.1:28872870-28892774 GCA_037577275.1 Bryconaethiops microstoma | reverse complement strand
TGTGTGTGTGTGTGTGTGTGTGTGTGTGTGTGTGTGTGTGTGTGTGTGTGTGTGTGTGTGTGTGTGTGTATGAGTGTAATTAATAATAATTATAATGTTGGAACCAATATTTTATTATTCAACCTTGAGAATTCTTGAGAATTATAATCCAGTCTTGAGAATTATAATCCAGTTTTAAAATCCAGAGATGTTTTTGATCATTTTTACACGTGAGGGTTACGTTTATTTTCAGGAAAGCTTATTTTATGTCATGTTATCACATTTTAAGCAATGAAAGTGAAACTTGCAAGGGACCCGTGCAGTTTCAGTTCTGTCTGCAAAAATGACCACAGAGGCTTTTTTTCTCACCATATCGTTGTTGTTTTTTTTGCATTGTCTGAGGGATCCTTGTCTTTGAGTTCTGCTGTTCAGAGGAAGCGTCTTGGCAGATAACGCAAATGTTCAGGCAAATGTTCTTTTAACTCAAACAGATCCAGCGCCTCCCAGGTCCCTGTACGCAGTCAACGCCACACACTCTGCTGTCACTTTGCTCTGGACTGAGGAGGGCGTGGTGGACTTCTACCAGGTCAGCTGCAAGCAACTTGGACCCAGCAAACAACTCAAGGTATGGTGTAACAGAGGACTTTTGTCAGTTCTGCTCAGATTATACAACAAAGGAAACTGATCCTTTATGTTCTTTCATAATTAACACAGAAATTTCTCTTAACCAAGCAGAGAAACCTCAGTTCATACTGCATTTGACTGGGTGAGGGGATATTTTATTATGATCTGACTTCTATGAAAGAAGTTAATTGATGCAGTCTTACAGTCTTAATGTTTGTGCGCACCACTGATAATTAATTTGCTTGAAATCGTCCAGTAAGCTGCTGGTTGCTGGTGGTCTTTCCAAATGTAGATAGACAGCAAGTAGAACAGAACTGCCTCTTCATGCAAACTTCATTTTTAAAGAAAGAGGAACCCATATAAAACCAACATAATGTTATCACTAAATTAATACTATTTTCTTTTTTTTCAGCGCATGCTTTACCTACAGTTATGTGTTCAGAATCATTCGGTGTTAATGTAAACAGAGCACATCTTTGAGGGTAACCAAAGCTGCATTATGTGAGAATTTTTAAAATTCAGTTTATTTTTATACTGTTATTGCAGCACACGTTCACGTTTCATTTGCGTTAATTTGAGCTGAGCTCGGCATTGTGTCACTCGGACTGTTTGCGTTGGGCTCCAAATGGTCACTGTGCTGCTTGCTGCTTAGCATCACTGACCCTCATTGAAGCTGCATGACTTCGGACACTCTCATCGCTTTCATTGCCAACCATTTACATTTTTGTTGCCGTCTTTTATGCATTAGCTGTGTTTTTTTATGGGACTAAATAAAATTTTAAAAAATCAGACTTCTGAGGTTTGGCTTATTCAGATAAATGCAGCTCTGTCCAAAGCTCACGCCTCAGGACGAGTAAAGCAGAGCAACCTAAACTGCCTTTGACCTGGAGCTTTCTACTGAAACTGTACCTCTGTGTTCAAACGTTTCTCCCTCTGAAACTGAATAAGCCATTCAAACCCAAAGGCCCCCCCGACAGGCTGGTGGGCACTGCCATCTCCACCAGGTTAATCAAACTCAATAAATACAGGGACACTGTTTATGCCACCACACTTTTCTATCCCTTCTTGGCGTCGTGCGTTGGAGCTGAAGCCTCCAGGGACTGTCAAAGGGGCTCATAGTTTATTAGAGTCATTAAATAAAGTAGCAGGCTTCACGCGGATGATTCACACGGTTGCCATGACAGCAGTAAGCCGAACGCCTCAGGGACGCGGGGTGTGACAGCTGTTCTTTTTCTCTCTCTGCCCACACCCCATCATCAGCATAGATCCATCTCTCAAGCCTTAGCCCACACGTCCCTCACGCAACACACCAGCGATGGTGAACAGGAACGCTGAACAGGTTGAACTTGTTGCTGTTGCTGTTCAGGACCCAGTGGTAGGAAGAAGTAATCGTACACTTTTGAAAGTTTGAAGTCCCTTACATTTTCAGAATCTGCACATAAATCTCACTTAAAATATGATCCTATGTTGATTTTAGTCAGAACAATATATAAAGTAAAGTATAAACAATATATTTGTTGGCAAAAGTACAGTCGTGACCGAAGGTTTTGAGAATGACACAAGCATGCAGAGGGAGTGGGCTCACTCACAATTTTGCCATGAGGAAATAATGGTACCAAAACATCCTCCAAGAGCAACTTCTCCCAACCATCCAAGGACAGTTTGTGCCTTTCCAGCTTGATGGAGCACCGTGCCCTAAAGCAAAAGTGATAACTAAGAAGCGCAGGGAACAAAGCATCGAAATTGTGGCTCCATGGCCAGGAAACTCCCTGGAGCTTAATCCCATTGAGAACTTTTGGTCAATCCTCAAGAGGCGGGTAGACAAACAAAACCCCACAAGTTCTGACAAACTCCAAACATTGATTATGCAAGAATGTGTTGCCATCAGTCAGGATTTGGCCCAGAAGTTGATTGACAGCATGCCAGAGCAAAATGCAGAGTTCTTGAAAAAGAAGGGCCAACTCTGCAAATGTTGACTCTGTATAAACTTGATGTAATTGTCAATAAAAGCCTTTGAAACTTTTTACTTCAATACAGTGAATTATACTTCAGTACACCATAGAAACATCTGACAAAAAGATCTAAAAATACTGAGGCAGCAAACTTTGTGCAAAAAAAATATTTGTGTCATTCTCAAAACTTTTGGCCATTACTGTATGCAAACCTTGTTTTTCAGTAATTGGTACAACTCCCTGCAAATTTCTGCTGCTTTAACTATTGTTCAGTAGAATCATCACCTTCTTTTGAGTTCATGGATATATGCCCTGACACCGGACATAGAATTTCCTGATATAGTTCAGAATTCATAGTACCATTAAATGATGACGAACTGTCCTGGTCCACTGGTAGCAAAACAGCACTAAACTACCACCATCATGTTTCACAGTGACTTTGATGCTAGAATGCTTAAATTTAACATTTTCATTTAAGTCATAAAGTTCTAATGATACCCTTTCAGTCATAATGTGTATCAGTGGTCACCTGGTTCATCCAAAATTTTCTTTAAACAACCAGCAGTGTTCTTCCTGGAGATTAGGCTTTGCTCATTTCCTGCACAATGTTCTCTTGATGGACTAATGAACTCTTACAGGAGCCAGTGCAATAGAAACCAAACCTCTTTAGACGTCACCCCTGTTTTTTTGTAACCTCCCAGAATATTATATGCCTTTCTCTTCAAATAACTTTGTATTAGATGACCATTCCTGACGAGGGAAACAATGGTATTAAAATTTCTATATTTGTACAATTGTTGCTTAACAACTGATAAAGTCCTCAGAAAGTGGTACCTCTTCTAGCCTGATGAGCATCGGCAGTTGTTTACTGTGGACTTTAGAAGTCCGCACTGAAGGAGACATGGGATGCGCTCATGAATTTGTGTGGTGAGAACCTCACTTTGATGGAACCCATGTAGAGTTTCACTGTCTGAATTAAATAGTATTTGCACACAGAAAAGCCAAACAAAAACCAGTACTAACACATAATCAGAAAAAAGCTCCAAACATTTATGACTGAAAGCTCCAAACATTTATGCTGGATATTTAAAAACATTCGAAATGATCTCATACGAGGCTCCATACTGCAGAGCTCTTCTGTCAGCGGCTATTTAAAAAATGGAACAAGCTTAATACAGTATTTCGTTTTCTTGATAGTCGAAGTCCATGCCTCAAAAATTTAGATCTTCCAGGAAAAGCAACATTTTTTGGATGATTCCATAAATTTGATGATTTCTCTACTTAATCTGAAAAAAAAAGTTAATTAGAGTGATTTTTTTTTTTTGTTTTTTTTTTTTTGAGGTATGCTTCATAAAGCCACGATGTTACAGTAACAAATTAGGAAATTGTTTTGCTATGAAGTAATATAAAGTGTGGTTATTCCGTAATTTGTGCCATGGATTATATATGAGTATCAGTATGTGTGTGTGTGAGAGAGAGAGTGTTAATTATCTTTGTCCTCTCACAGGCTGGCGAGCCCCAGACTTCTGTCTCTCATGTTTTGACTGTGAGCCATTTGCAACCCTCCACCTCCTACAACTGCAGCGTGACCAGCTACAGCTACAGCACACCCAGCGAGCCCACCTACATCACCATCTCCACTCTGGGTAACACACCCTCTATAGTTTTCCATAATATACAAGATAAAACAGGGAAGTCTCAAAACGGGCTGAAAGATCAATACACGAGTCTGGTATGCATTTTTCAAAAGAAGGATTACCCATTAATTATGTATCGACCACATTAAGTCCAGTCTACTTCCGATCCGTTCTTAAGGCTGTTTTACCACATTGTGCTGTTTTTATGCCACTGCAGTAGAGGGGAGACATGGGCACAATCACATATGAGGCATGCTTGTAGAAATCAATAAGTGCTCTCTATATGTCTGCAATATGAAACTGTTTTACAATTTAAAATGAAAAACAGACAGTTGCAATGTAGTGTTTCAACATCCTGCTTAAAGTGTGTGTGTGTGTGTATGTGTGTGTGTGAAATTTTAGTGTGTCACTACAGTGCACTTAGCAATAAGAGCAACAGCAGTTTCAGAGCGGCTGCGTCACACATGCTGGAGCAGCTCCACATATGAACGTAGTATAATCTGGACCTTTTAAAAATATTCAAAATCAGAACATAGCAGTTCAGTTTCTCACGTTATTTTATGGTAGTATTTTAATGTAATTGCCGGTCTAGCATTTCTTTCCTATTTTTTAACTGTTGTAAGTGAGCATACTGTATCAAATTTAGCTCGCTATTGACAGATACTCGGTTTTATGCGACACACCTTAGTTGGGAGAGCTGCTTGGATTGTGAACTACAGTAGCGTGTGGGTTCTGATTAGGCTGCTGAGATCGTGTACTTCATTATTCTTATTACGACATATTCACAACATTGTTATCATGGAGAGACTCGGAAATATCCCTTTGTTTCAGTCGAGCGTGCGGTTCCACCAGAGACTTTTTAGATATACAGAGCTGTCACACTGTAATCCCAAGCTTTATTTGATGTTTGTTTGTTTCTTTGGTGCATTACTGACCTGAGCACCTCTGAGCTTCTGGGAACAGTGACAGTATTTTCGTCATCAAAAAAATGTTCTGTCCTTAAAAAATCTGAATCACTGTGTGTGGTCTTTTAATCGGTATCAAAAATGCACTTTTCTTCAAACTACTATAAAGTGGTAACAGTGTAGGTGTTGCATATGTTAGTATGTATGACACACATTCTGGAGATTATTTAAATGACGTGTGTGTGTGTGTGTGTGTGTGTGTGTGTGTGTGTGTGTGTGTGTGTGTGTGTGTGTGTTACAGCCCGAGAGATGAACCCCAGTGTAGCTGCTATCTCAGCGCTGGCTGTACTCAGTGTACTACTCATAAGCCTGCTGGTGCTCTTCCTGCTGGTTCTGCGCAAAAAGCACATGCAGTTGACCAGGTGAGAGCTCCACTGAATTCTGCCTTTGTGTCTCTCACAGATTAAGAGAAGATATGACAGATAAGGGATTTGGCATCGTAACACTCAGAAGTTTACGAATTAAAGAGTGTGTTGTTTTTTACTAGTCAGATTTTTTGGAGCCTTAGCTGATTCAATAACATATGATCAAATGCTACACTAATTTCTCACAGTACTACACGCAAAGTAAAAAACATAAATTAATAAAATTAATAAATCCGCTTTTCAACGGATTTGACACGGAAGCGCCAAATATATTCCAAAACGACCAAAATATTGTCAGAGCCCAGCCTGGCCTGAGGCACGTTGCGCATTTTTACATTCAAAAACGAACCGAGATTTAAACAATTTCCTTTGGGATGAATAAAGTGTTCTTGATTCTGGATTTGATTCTTGAGCTCAACAAAATTCTGCCCTAAACTAAAACGAGCCTCTCCATCATCAACCAACACGCTGAACAAAACCTGGTAAATGATCACATAGCGTCGGTAGGAGTGGGGGATAATAAGACTAAGGATAAACTAAATCAGATTTGTTGTGACATCATCAAATTGTCCAAAAATAAAGATTCAGTTTTGCAGTGATGATTGTATTTCTGAAGCAGTTCTTTTGTATTACAGAATATTGCAGCCCAGATTAAATCATATTGGCAGATTTGAACCTGAATCTTTCTCGAAGGTTGAAGGTGGACTGTGACGCTGTGTTTACAGTATGGCAGTAGACCGCAAACCTTTGATTTTGAAAATAAAAATTGTGTGTGTGTGTGTGTGTGTGTGTGTTGTTGCAGGGAGTGCGGAGCAGAAACTTTTGTCAACTTTGCGTCTTTCGAGAGGGATGGCAAGCTTCCCTACAACTGGTAGGAGTTCTCTTTATTCCTGTGGTCTTACAAATAGAGTTCAGCGGAATTTAAAATGTCAGTATGCACATGAGACAGCCGTACACACACACACACACACACACACACACAGATAGACAGAGAGAGAGAGAGAGAACAGCAGTGTGTGGGATTGGGATTTTTAATCTGGCCCTTAACCCCAAACGCACGTGGCTTCGTTCACATCTTTTCATGAGGCGGCGTGTTTGGAGAACATCCACTGCGGCCTGGAAGCCCAGCTTTATAGCCCTTACAGATTAAGAGAATTAGGATATGACAGATCAGGGATTTACCAGAATAACTGCACACAGAGAAGAGATGATAAGAAATCTCCTCAAGTGATGTGGCTTTTTGGTCATAGATGGCTAAATTAGAGCGGTTAGACTCTCTATTAGCCGCACTTTACCGAACCTTTTTTTTTTTTTTAAGGAGGTTTCCAGAACTTCATCGACTTTTTTGTCACAGTACATACACGCCACACACACACACACACACACACACACACACTGATGCTGCAAGGACATTGTTGGTGATTCCATACACTTGTGATTAATATAACAGCTTAAAGACAGTCAGTTAAGGCAGATTTTGGCTTTCACCAAAGTCTAATTGAGCCATTCTTTTCATTCGGGAAAAAAAAAAGACCTTCAAAGACCTTGTTGGCAGCTGTTCATCCAAAATAAGGCTTTTTTTCCCATTGCCATTATCAGAAGAAGCATTTTGTGCAGTGTTTATGTAAATGTCGTATACTTGTCTGCTGCTGCTGTAATCGTTAATGTTGTGTTAAGCTTTATCAAAAGTGTGGCCCAGACTAGCACTTAAGCGCACTTTAAATACAGTAGTTTACATTTGAACGTTCCTCAGTAGTAATAGTCCTCTCTGCAGCTGCACACAACTTTTTTAGGGCAGAATTTTGCGTCTGCTGTCCATGCACCATTGACCACACAGTGCAGTTGATACGCTAATGACATTGTGGACTGCATGAGGCATTAATTAACCCTGTATGAAACACTAATTAAGTACGTCTCAGTCATCACTGTCTGTCACTATTACTAATGGAGCACCATGTTTTGTTCCCAACTTTTCGCCCTTGGTGTTTTTCTTTTCTTTTCTTTTTTGTTTTGTTTTGTTTGTTTTTTGTGTTTTTTTTTTTATTTTTATTTTTATTTTTTTATTTTATTTGAACCCCTTCAGGCGAAGGAGCCTCTTTGCCTTCCTTACTCTTCTGCCATCCTGCCTTTGGACTGACTATCTTTTGGCTTTTTATATTAATCCGTGGTAAGTAAAAGCTCTGACAGCCAGATGCTGCATCATGGAGGCATGTGTGAAAGGCCCACAGCCTGTGCTGGCGACCATAGACACAGCAGCAGCACAGTCTCACACGTTCCCCCTTTTCACTAAAAGAACAGAGAACACTCTTAAAAACAAAAGGTACCCGGATGATTCTTGGAAGTACAGTTCTAGGAAAAACCTTTAATTGATGTCGTGGAACCTGTAGAAGATTCTGTAAACGTTCTTCGCACTCACACATCTCATTTACAAAAATGGGTCTTTAAAGACATTGAGAGGTTCCTTGGTTTTTTGCATGGCCTCGCTCCAAAGAGCCCTTCTCTGAGCACCTTTACTTTTAAGAGTGAAGCCCTGGCAGAGTGAGAACTCCTCTAATAACAGTGTATTTAATGCTAAACGACCATTTGGCAATCTGGATAGTGAAAGATGTCGCCGTCTCTCACGTGGAGCTTTGACACTCTGCCTTACGACAAGGATTCAAAGCCACTTTGGATCCTTGTTGGCAACTTTTAGTGAAATGCTCTGTCTATGGTTGTGCCTGAACTCAGTGGACTGTGATCACTAAACTTAATCCCACAATAGTAGAATCACTAATAGCATGGTGATAGCGAAATGACAGAAAATAGCATGGAAAGATCACAAAATATCGAGCCTTTCCCTACAGTAGCTCAAGCTGCATGCTCTGTAAACACTGGATGACTAACCCACAGTAGACACCCCAGCAGAATGCACTGATACAGAGTAGTTGTAGGATTACTAGTTAAGGATGTTTGGTCTTGGTTCCACATTTTGCATGTTTTTTTTTTTCTGGATATAAGATACAGATCTATACATAAATATGAACACCCCTAGTCAAATGGCATGTATTGTTGAAATTAATGCTTGGATTTAAGCAGAAATTGGCACACATCTTCTACAATGAGTTTAATTGTGGCATTTGTGTATATTTTTGTGTATATTTATGGCATTCGTGTCTATAATTTCTACATAGTTGCTGAGTATAACATACTAGAAGAATGAGATGAGCTATGACTTTTGCACAGGCCACATTACGTTTTATTTTTTCCTAATATGTAACACTCAGCCAACAAACAGTAACTGTGTATTAAAATGTGCAGAAGTATATTCTTTGTGGGTGATGTGTACTTATTTACGATTAGAAAATCGTGTCATTTGACCGGGACATACTCACTTTTGCGTATGACTGTATCTAAAGACACAGTTTGTGAATATGGGTATGAACTCAGTGTGAACATGTGTGTTTAATAGCTGTTTATCGATCAGCCTGAAGGAGAAATGCATGCTTCCTTTGAAAGCTGGACTTTGTTACCAAATATATCTGCAAAACAAAATTCCATGTCGTATCCGATGAACATCACGAGGCTCGTAGTTTCAAGCTACTTAATGTAATTTCATCTAATCTGAGCCTTTGGACGAGTGATGTAGAATGCTTTGATAAAATCAGTACTGTCATAAAGACAGAAACATTTCAGTGAAGTGAACTGCACCTTTTTGCACCTATAGGAGCAAGACTGCTCTAAAGAAAAGGAAGCTAACAAGGTAATACTAACAAAACACTGTGTATTTGTTTGCATCTGTGTGTGTGTGTGTGTGTGTGTGTGTGTGTGTGTTTGTCTTATATACTCTCCTCTGTCTGTGTATGTTCTTTTTTTATGTTTTTAGTTTTTTGCATGGAGCTTCACTGAAACTAAAGTCACCTAACACTCCATTCAGAGTGGATTAGTTCTACGTATTTTAAGGAAAACTCTCTTAGTGGGAAATGGTGGATGGTGTTGTGAAGAAGAAAAATTAAGTGTGAATCTGACAATATTTCCGAAAAGTGGTAGAGCATGACTTGACTTTCCGTTGACTTTCTAGTCTTTATTTCATTCATCGAAATTCCGTTCCAAAACATCTTTGGTGAATAAATGTCGATGCTTTAATTTTTTACTTTTTTTTTTAAAAACGTGCTCGTCCCTCTTCTGTGTCCAGCCCAGTGCAGCTGGACGACTTTGAGGCCTTCGTCAAAGATATGAGCAAAGACTCTGCATACAAGTTCTCCCTGCAGTTTGAGGTGAGGAACTTTTAAACAATTTTTTAAAAAAAATCCATCTGTCATATGTAAATAAATGATCAATGTGAAATCAATACCTTGTGAGTCACTTTTCCACACTATCTGAGAACAGCAGTTGCCCGTTACATTGTGTGAGAATTTTATGATGTTCAAATAAGGCAAGTAAGAATTACTCGGAGTAAAATACCTTTACGTTAAATTTCACTCAGGTTAGCTTTTTTGCTTTTCTTGGAAAGTTACCATTTTGTAGATACTGGGTTTAATATAGGATGCCTCGTGTTACATAAAGGAGAGCAGAGCACAACCTAACACACATTCCAGCGAATACTGTTTAGGTTAATTCCGCCAAACGTAGGGAAATGTTACAGCATGGGTGGGGGTCACCAGTCGTTTTATCAGTCAGATCAATTTAGGCAAAGTTAGGTCGATACTGTTAAATGCTATTCGAATCAGCTTTCCAACATAAACATATAAAGATCTTTATCAAATAAACACGATTAGTGAAAAGTATATTTAAAAGACATCTGTCATAAATGAGTGAGCAAACTCATTAAAAAAAAAAAAAGTATGGGGGGGGATGTGGACTTCTGCCATTGTTTACTTTGTGGATCTTAGTTATAGCACTGCATAAAACTTACCCTGCTGTGTGATGACTCTACTTCAGTCTGAGTCACTCTTGCAGTGAGTTATTTCGTTCTTCAGATGGTGCAGACGAACTTTCTTCAGGAATACGGGATGATGTAAAGCATGTTCTTCGTGTGTGCCTGGATACATTTAGTCTACGTTCGGTTGTGATTATTGTGTAGTACTGTCTGAAAGCTTCTGAGAACTGTGGTGTTTTGGCCAGACCTGTAGTAACATTGCCTTGGATGCGTGTTTGCTTTTCTCTTTAATAACAGGAGCTGAAGAGTGTCGGCCTCGACCTTTCGCACGATGCTGCCGATCTACCCATAAACAGACCCAAAAACCGCTACACCAACATCCTTCCCTGTGAGTGCTCCTCCATCACCTCCTCAACCGCCACAGCCATAGTGACACTTCACCCACACACTGCTGACTCTGTTATACGCACAGCTTCACGGTATCGAGAGGAGTCTGTCACTCTTCTGCCTGTGTTTATCGCTGCGTATTGTTACAGACCGCTATCACTGACGTTTATTTTTCAAACAGATGACTTTAGCCGAGTGAAGCTTGTCTCTATGCACAACGACGAAGGCTCGGACTACATCAACGCCAACTACATTCCAGTGAGTATTTACATATCGGCAGATCTGAAAATACATAAGCAATGGATTAACCCCCGGAACTCCCGAAGTATAACTGTTGTTTTGTTCTACGTTACGTTGGTTGCTTACGTAATGAATAGTATTTGCTTTTTCAGTCGGCAGCTTGACACTTTTGTAACATCGAGAAAAAAAATCTTTCAAAACAAGCTTGGTGGTTTTAAATTGTTAATGAACACTGGAACTTTCAGTTGCAGTAACTCTTCACTGTGACGTTAACAGGGTTATAAATCTCCTCGAGAGTACATCGCCACACAGGGGCCGCTCCCGGAGACACGCAACGATTTCTGGAAGATGGTGCTGCAGCAGAACTCGCACGTCATCGTCATGTTGACTCAGTGCAACGAGCGCAGGAGGGTCAGTTCCCATGGCAACCTGTTTGGGCCTGTCCGTTATTCTTCTCGACCCCACAGCACAGTAATTAATGAGGGCAGAATGTGACAGCCTTGTTTTACCCCAGCCCTCGATCACTGCAGGGGGAAGAAAAAGGATCGTCTGAGTGTGTCACAGTATCTGATTGCTGCAGTGCATCAGCGATTTTGCGTTATAAATGTTTTCACTCCTGAAATAAAATGTACTAGCAGCTCTGGACCAAATTGCTGTGGACACATTTACAGTTACGAACGTTTGGAAACACCCAAACGAATGTATGTTTTTCATCTCTTTCGTAATTTTCTAAGACAAATACACTATATGGACAAATGTATTGGGACTTTAATGGCATGCATTCAGATACATAAAATGGAGCTCGTCCCCTCTTTGCAGCTATAACAGCTTCCACTCTTCTTGGAAGGCTTTACACAAATGTTGAAAATGTTCCGACCTGTAGTTTTCAGTATCTGACAATCATGTCACCGCTGTCCAAAACGATAACTTTAGGAGGATTCTTCACGTTTAGTCTAATGTAAGCCAGGATGACTAGACCACTGCTATTGATCCAGTCATCATCGAAGTTTCACACAGTGTAAAGGGTGGCTGCTGTGTAGAAAGAAAAAAAAACATATGGAGATCACAATGATATTTGGTGCTTCTTCAAAACTGGTTACTTAAAACAAAAGATAGTTTTAACGTTGTTTCAACATTATCCCTTCTGAAAAGTGAAAAATAGTGTAGAATAAAAAACCCTCTTTACCAGCAAGTGATACTGCGTCTGTGTACTTCGCAAATATCTCTAATCTTTTCATTCTTTAATTCTGTTTTGTCACTCAGGTGAAGTGTGATCACTACTGGCCGTTCACAGATGAGCCTGTGTCGTATGGGGAGATCACTGTGGAGATGCTGTCCGAGAGCGAGTCTCCAGAGTGGACCGTCAGGAACTTCCGACTGGGCTACGTGAGTGACTGTGAGAGACTGTGAGAGACTGTGGCATGAAAGGAGAGCTTTTAATGCGTCTAATTCCGTTTTTCTTTAAATCAGAGGGACTGATGAAGAATTCCACAATAAAACAAGTCACAGTGACCGATAATTAATTGGCTGATCTCTGTAACTAAATTTACACTTTTTGTTTACATGATGATCAGTAACTGACGTGCGGTAATTGGACCCATAACAGTAATTAACATTTCACATTTATCAAATAACTATTTACTTGCCAGTGACTCATCAGACGCTTCTATTTATTTTAGGTGACTCATCTAGCTCACTTGTTTGCAGGACACACATATTAAGACAAATTCATCAAAAAATAGCACATGATTAAAGCATGTGTGACCTACATAGGTGCAGTCAGTGTTTTTTTTTTTTAAATAGCTTTGCACTAACAGCTACCAGGATATAACAGATGAGTCAGGACTGACAGAGTTGCCCCAGGAGTTGAGTTTGTGTCTTGTGGTCTTCTGTCTCATGACTTGCTCTCACTGCTTCTGTTTCTGCTTCTGTTGCCCCCTACAGGCAGATGAGACACAGGACGTGCTGCATTTTAACTACACGTCCTGGCCTGACCACGGCGTGCCCACGGTGAATGCCATCGAGAGCATCTTGCAGTTTGTGCAGATCGTCCGGCAGCAGGTCAACAGGACTAAAGGACCGGTTATAGTTCATTGCAGGTGAGAAGAACTGTCTTATCTGTGTAATAGGGTTTGTAATTAGGAGACTTTATGGTAAAATTGTAACTAATTATTTATGGTCTGTGTGACCAGCTCCATAAAAAGTGAAACTTGTTAGTACATTTAGTGTCTATCAGCTCAAAAGTACAAGGTGGACCATTAGAACAGGAAGACATGAAAACTCCCAAAATGAATTAATAATCAAGCAATGAAGCAAAAAAGTATGATCCACCCCTTACGAATGAATGTACCTGAATACAAGTAGCTGTATTATGATTAGAAAAAAAGGAATAGTACAAATACGTGAGAATATTATTTAATTAGAACCGAATAAATGCCATCTCTCTAGATGAAGTACATAAGAAAACAGGTTTACATGACGAACAGAGATTCACTGGAGTCTGAGAGCTGTGTTAACGTCAGAGGGACTGTAAGGAAATCCTGCATTTCTTAAGTTTCTTACAAAAGTGTCAGAGAATAGAGGCAACAGCTGTAGCACATCAATGAAACATTTAGGCTTATTTATAGTACAGGGGACTACATTTACAAAGTAGTGGATGGGATGTAATCGTTGTGGCTGGCTGCCAGCTATTGATTCTCTATGAGGCAAAGGAGTTTGGTTAAGTTGATGTTGAAGAGACTGCATCAAGAGGACACATGCTGGTTCTGTGAATGCTAACAGGTACTGTTTTAATGAACATATATTGCATCTTAAGGTATATATTAAAATCACAAAATGTCTGAAAATGTCCTTTTCTTAACCAGTATTGTTCTTTAAATCAAAGATGAAAACTGAGCTGAAAAGAGATATTATGTATATTAAACTCAGAACCAACCAAAATATCCAGCCAACAGTGGTTCCGTGATCAGAAAATAACCACTTTTTGAATAAATTTAGGTCCGTCACAATAACTTGCTGACAATTACTCGACTAAATGTATGATTAAAATGTGCATTCTCACTGAACCGGCCTAGGGATTAGTTTGCCGTAAGGGTGACAAACATTGTAACAGCAGGTCATTATAAAGACGTGCTCAGCAGTTTGAATATTGTCCACAGGGGTGGGCTGTAAGTCTAGAAGTCCTAAGTTCTGAGCTAGAAGTCCATTTTTACTTACTGCATTTGAAAGAGCGTTCAGAAGCAATGGATAAACTAATATTTGAAATATTAAATATAATTGCAGAACATTTAAGCATACAGTTTGCGGGATGTGATCACACTGTGTGTTTAAATATTCAGTTTCTCACAAGTCCATTTGACCTCAGTAGCTGTGTAGATGTGTTAGCATGTTTCATTGCTCCCCAGTTGCCTAGATATAGTTCGTATAACTCAACTTTACAGTTAGCGGGGCCTCTACGCCTGCATTCCCTGTTTTATTTTCAAGACACGGCAGTGAATCTTTGACCCTGTGTTTGGCCTCACTGTCCAACAGAAAGGAGAATGTTCACTCTAGCTTAGACTGAATGAGGTGTTCTGTCTCTACTGGGTTCCTTTTCTACTTCACGGCCTCTACTTCTGTCATTGTTGCCTTTTAACCTTGAAAAGATTCCCGTCTCTTGGACGCCTGATTGCTAGGAGCCATGACTGCCGTACTGTGAATGATTTCCTTGTTCTTATGTTTTCTTTTTCTTGTTGGAAGTCTATTGGGACAGCTACTGTAGCTACTATAGAACACTACGTACAAAGCAGAACTACAGGGGTGTGATATATACATACATATCATATACATAATCAAAGAAGAATAGAAATCTCAGTTTCTTTAATGTTAAATGTATTTTACCCAAGGGTTGGGAGTCACAGAGGTGAAACCTAGGACGTTGCTGTGTAATGCAGCACCTTTTCCTGATCTAGGAAAGTAGTTTTTGCCATCCGTAGCAAAATTCCCCAGAGGACGTGACTAGCATCACTCTCGGTACCCTTCTTTCCATTCTGGCCGTTTTTCTTGCGCTCGAGGTTTCTTCGTAATCTCTTGCCTTTAACTTGGTTCTACCTTAAACGAAGATACGGCTAGTCACGTATGGGTCAGTGGATGAAAAGGAATGGCGAATGCATTTATATCGTGGCGAGGCTTTAATTCTGCTTTTCTGTGTAATTCATTTTGTTCCCTTTACGTTAGGTAGGGCTCACAGAAAAACCTTTCAAGAGATTAGTCAAAGATAATTATGCTATAGGGCTGTTTTGTGAAAAATTAGAGCGGAAGGTCGGACAGGCTTGCTGTCACGGCTTCAGGCCCAGGGTTAATCACACCAGCTGAACCCTGGTTCGCTTTGGCTCCTGCTCGTTTTGCTGTCAAACGCCTACTGTTAGTGAGGGTGGAAGGAAGGAAGGGGGTTTATTTTGCGTGATCTAGATCAAAATGTACACACAGGGACGTTCGGTGTCTTTGTAGACATGACTGATGGAGGTTATTGGGAACATATATTTTGAGCTGCTTCTTTTACTAATCCTTGAAATGACAGTTTCAAACAGTGTGAACTGACTGAGGTCTTCTTTCATGCCACACTGTCATTCAGGCCAATAGTAGTTAACATCTGCTGTTTTACTATATTGTTCAGTTATTTTTACTAGTTATTGTTCACCCCATACTGCCATCTTCAAATGTTCCTGAACTTATATAACGTCCAGTTCTCTTCTAAGCAAACTAAAGCTTTCATTTCATGGTAATAAGATGCTCTAGGACCATTACAACACTATAAATCAGCACTACAATTTCCCTCTTTTCCCTTAAGATGTTTTTAATGTCCAGTTGTCAATATAGCATATAGTGTTAAATAATAATTGGGGCATCTGCACATTAGGCATATAAATTTTTTTTTCTTCCTTTTTTCAGTGTTTTCCTCTACAAGGCTTCCAATACTCTGCATGATTTTTCATGCTCTCAGTAGACCTGAACTAACTAATCAGCCTTCCCTGGTTCACAAGAGCAGTAAAGACACTGAATGTGCAGGACAGTGTGGGGAAACACTGAAAACAGGACTTGCCCTTTTGCACCCCACACTGTGTGAACATTTCATGATAAATTTACCAACACAAATGCCTCAGGCGATCTTAATAAATAAATACACTTGCAGTTAGGAACTTACAAATTCAGCAGGAGATCATATAATTATTCCTGCACTATAATGATGAATCCCAGCGAATCCTTTTGTGTCTTTTCCCTTCACAGTGCTGGAGTAGGCCGGACAGGCACGTTCATCGCTCTGGACCGTCTGATGCAGCACATCCGGGAGCACGAGTATGCGGATATTTTAGGCATGGTGTCAGAAATGCGCTCCCATCGACTCTCCATGGTCCAAACAGAGGTAAAGATATGTGTGTGTGTGTGTGTGTGTGTGTGTGTGTGTTTTCAGATTACCGTTAAATAATTGTCATTCACTTTTTGTGTTGGTCATAAAGAGAATTAAGTCACGGGGAACACATTTATCAGTCTGGGGTTTATGTATAAGACCTATTGATTATTTTTCATGCAGATAGGGTCAACAATGCAATTACAGCTTCAGAACAAGTGATCACTCTCTGTGCAGGAGCAGTACGTTTTCATTCATCAGTGTGTCCTCCTTATGTGGAAGAAGAAAAAACAGCAGAGTCTCAGCAGCGACGTCATTTACGAGAACGTCACAAAGTCTTAAGGACACCAGGACATGTACGTATGTAAAAACATTTGGGTGGTTGTGGTAAATGTAAAAGCCTTTTTTTTTTTTTTTTCCTCTCTCCCTGTTACCATGGTAATCATCTAAAATGAAGTAGTCGCCAGCTATGGTATTATCGGCTGCATTTCTGGTAGTATCACGCCTTCCGACTTATCAGGAATACCACATAATGTGTCGTTGGTCACTGTTGATTGTGAATGGTTTGCAAAAACTCCTCCAAAATGACACTTTTTTTTATTTAACAGGCTATGGCAATGCACTTCACTCTCCTTTGCTTCAGGCATTTGTTCTCTGCTTAGAGGCCTACAACAAAAACACCAAAAAAAAGAAAAAGAAAAAAGACTGTGAGTCAAGGAGAGAAAGACACCATCCAAGTACCCCCATTCTGTTGTTCGAATTGGTGAAAGCATGACAGGACAAAACGTCTGCCTTAAGGAACCTACATCACCATCCACAAACCAGGCTGCTCTCTACAACTGTTGCGAGTGGAAAGAGTAACTGCAGAAGTTTTAGATGGAGCCCTCGAGTGCGAGAGCATTCTGATGCGCCGGCACCCTCTGGTGGAAGCAAGAAAGAAAAAAAAAGATCATGGTTTAGCATTAGGTTTGTTAGTTTTAATCTCAGGAGTTATCCACGTAACTTGCAAGCGGCCATGCACACGACCGAGTGGAGTGGAGGTGGAGGTGGAGGTGGAGGATGGCGCGCTTGTCCAAGGGTTAGTCTCCCAGTTTGTTTTAGGTTGTTGTAGAGTGTAATTTCATGTGCTCGTTTCACACACATTGTAACCTGTACACATGGAATAGTGTTAGTATCCATTGCCTTGGTTTCTGCAGCTGCGTCAGCTGGCATCAGACTCTTTAACAGTCACACTGCCACTCCCCACAGGGGGAACATTCCGTATAAGTGAAGTGTGTATGTGTGTATGCGTGCATTATCTACTGCTGTACTACTTTCTTCACACACAACTCTTCAGTACTAGGGCCTGGCTGGACGGAGGATTGGTCGAGGTGAAACTGCCCACATTCGGTACTGTATGATTTGCACTGTATTATCTGTACTGTAATGCTACGCTATGCTGATGTTCAGCCGCATTCCACCGCTGTGGAGACTCTACTGAGCTTCAGCATCTGACCATGCAACACCTCCTAGCTGGAAGGAGAACAGGAGTAAGTGGAGGAGCTGCGGTTGGATCGATGTAGATTGAACATCACAGCTTTCTGATGGTCGTGGAAACGTGGAGGACCATGATGAAGCCGTGGGAGCCCAGAGTTTCCAGAGCAGGAATGTGCATATCAATCTTCTTGTGCATAATCAACACTTGGGTGATGCAGAGATCAGAGAATGCTCTTTAAAAGAAAAAAAGAAAAAAGGGAATTCCTTTGGCTTAATCTGATACAAAGCTGAACAAAAACAGCTCTCATTTACACAGACCACAAACATCTTTTCAAGCAGGGATGCATGATTAGGACCTGTCCTTCACATACAGGGGCTTGATGGTGAAGCTGTTAGAGTTCAACTGTTATCACCCATACAGTATTTATGCTTACATGTAAGAAATGTGCAACAGCAGTATTTGCAACCGTATCAGCCAACGTAGAAAGGAGCTTCATATTGGTACATCTCATCTTCAGCATTTCTTTTTAAACTAACAATCGCACGACAAACGACCCTCTAATTCTATACATAGAACATTTCTCAGCACCAGTATAGCCCTATGATTGCATCCTCACATCAGATACTGTACTAGATAAAATCAACTAGAGTTTCTTGACAATGTATTGCATACCTATAAGGGGCATAAGTACAGTATTATAGAAACTGTACAGCTGTCAAACTGAGGAGTTTAATGCCAATAGAAAAATAATTAACAGTAAATAGCTCAGAGTCCCCTAAATACTTATATACCGATATGTGATAGCATAAGGTACAACACGTCACAGAACAAAAATCATTCTTGCCCATAAACTATCAGACATGCTTGTTTAGTGTGTGCCATGTGCCCAAGTCTACAGATGGGCTCCAACAGACTACATGCACGAAGTAAACTTTTGGTTTCAAATTCAAAATTAAATTCATCATTGTAAATAGTGAAGGTATTTCAGGAAGTGACTTATTGCCTGTTGTACCTCGTAATGATCTCGCAGTGGCATAAGAAATTAACTGCACAACTATCTGATCCACTAGAAAACTCTGGGGAGGATTTCAGGATCATAAAGTCGCCTCACGTTTCCTGCTCAGAGGGCCGTTATGTTGTTGAGTCAAGTCGGCTTTCCCCAGCACTGGAAGGAAAATGGGCTGCTTCACTCCTTTTTATTTAATTTTTTTTTTTTTTTCTTCAAAGTAGTGTGCGTCGAGTTCAGACTTGCGTCCAGTTTGTCTTTGGTGCCATTTTTGTGCAACGTGTCACTTAAACTAGAGGGACGATCGCGATCGTCATCACAGAGTTTTAATGTGTGTGGTTATTGGAAATAAAAACATAAATGCAACTGTTTAAATATGTTTTTGGGCATAGTTGTGTTAATAAAAGGCTGCAATCAACTACAATGTCAACTGATTCAAAGTGTTGTAAAGGAGAAAAATGTCATTTTACCTAAATGACAGACTGATGGATTTATCTGTTCCTGGGGACTGCGTCTGATACAGAAGGTCTATTCCTCACACCTAGCCCAGTCCCCCTTGGGGGACTCCATCGTACTGTGGCGTACAGCTGATCCTATGTTTCTCTCCAATTCTTGGAGGAAACAATGCGATAATCTAGTCATAAACATATTAAAGGCAATGCAGAGTTCATATCCATTTATTCTGCACATCTGTAATGCTTCTTGTTGAAGCTGTTTCCATGTCCTGTTCAGCTAACAAAGAACAACCACCCTTTTAGCCAAAGCACATAGTGAAATATACTGTTTCCACACAGCATACAGGAACAAAGATATGACAAGGGAGCAGAGTATAAACTGTAAATGGCTCGTCAGACAAATGAACAAAAAAAAGCCTTTGTAAGGTTTTCACAATTTGAAATGTAACAAGCCAACTGCTGTTTTAAGTGGGTGTGGAGATGTATGGTCATGGCACTTGAGATACATATATTAAAAATGGATGGGGTGATTTATATATATAATAGATAAAAATGTAATTAGAGCACTTGTGACTA
>JBBJLS010000128.1:28854144-28872189 GCA_037577275.1 Bryconaethiops microstoma | reverse complement strand
ATATATATGAAGGGTACCATTTAATACACTAGGACTCCGGCCTTCAGATTGAAATTCACTTTGCACCACGTCATTAGTAGAAAAAAAAAAAAAAAAATCATTGCAACCCTTCTGATCATGACAGTAAACATTTAAAATGGAAAAATCAATGATTGGATGTCAAATGGTGCATATTGTTAATTACAAAATTATTCTGGCCAAACATTGTAAAGGATTGGAAATCATATTAAAATCCAGAAAATGATTCATCATGCCGGCATTGGAAGAATTTAACCATAATCCTTGTAGG
The DNA here is from genome assembly GCA_037577275.1 of Bryconaethiops microstoma. NCBI lineage: Eukaryota > Metazoa > Chordata > Actinopteri > Characiformes > Alestidae > Bryconaethiops > Bryconaethiops microstoma. Next base: position 28,871,900 of record JBBJLS010000128.1, on the reverse strand, counting down.
CCTTACAGTGGAGGCAAGCAAGTATGAAAACTTCCCTGAAGACACAAATCTACAGCTGAAGGCAGCAGACTGCCTGCAAAGTGACAAATGTGTATTCTAACGTGGCCGCATCTGCTGCACATCTTAATAACATACTTTTCCATTCTGCTTCTGTTCTACATACCAACAGCAAGTCATATAAATTTACTCTTTTGGCATTATGCTTAAATAGAAATGATCATATACATAAATATCCTCTCTTTGCCAGCAATCAACACTGTACACAATGATAGTCACTAACTATCGGTCCCCTTTGTATCGCACCTGTTCCATATCCGGCCCTTGTTGGCTCTGCTCTGTGATTCCTAGAGCAATGTTCTACGATTACATTCCAAGCTGATAACCCACCCACAAATGTGAGGATTCACATTTACAGTGGACATTTAAATCCAAAGCAGGAAAGAAGGTCCATGCGATAAGTCCCAGCAAATCAATTCCTCATCATTTGAACTAACCTCCTTCCTTCATTTATCAATAGTGAAGTTTGACAATCTACTGCAATAAGACATTTAAACATCCCCTTGTCAACATATCACATCTTCAGTCATCGACTTGTTTGCAAGCACACGTCACAATACTTCCCAGGACACCAGTTCAGTCGCTCAGTCTGAAAAAGTTTCTCTGCTCTCTTCCAAACAAATTACAGCAGGACTACACAATGAATATTCAGAATATTGACTGCCTTGTAATATAATAATATTAATGATCGAAAACATTGATTTAATGCTTAACTTGATGGGTCTACGACTATGTGCTCTTCTGACTTTTTTTTTTTTTAACCTACTGTGATCTTCATTGTATTATTTTGGTCTATGTAGCAAGTAGTGTACAAAAACCTATACCTACAGAACTCCTTCATTTATCCAAATACAATGGGGCATAAAGCGCTTTAGTCTAAATCCGAGGTGGTTCCATTGTCTGGTGGGTCCAGGAGCTCCTGCCGGCGACGCATGATGGCTGCGAACTGGGCGCGCTCGATTGCCTCCTGGAAAAGGACAACGTGAGAGGGATAAAAGAGACGCAAGGGGAGGAGAAGGGGTCAGTGGTTGCTGCCCTCGTCAAAGGACTCCACCCCTGAGTCGCTGGCGGCCGCCGCTAATTTCTCCTGCCTCCTCCTCATGATCTCCTGCAGCTCAGAGCCGGAGCTCCTCTACATAAGAAAAGATGAGAGAGAGAGAACTTAAGGAATGATTCAGTGGGAAAAACTCATCCCCACTTTTCCCAAACCCAGCTGTAGCTGATTAGCCAAGAACAGTTCAAATTATAGGCCTCAAGATTACGGTACTGTTTTTAGCTTTATGGCTTTTATTTAAATTTTTATATATATACACATACATATATATATATATATATATATACACACATACATACACATATTAATATATATTGTTTTTTACAACTGGTCATACAGTGCCAAAAAACACATTAATGTGGTTTTGATATTAATTCCACTGTAAACTCTTATTTGCAAAGTTTACAGAGGCCTATAACATGTTTTTTTGTTGCTGTTTTAAAATGATTTCAGCACTTTCAGTGGTGCATTTTCATGCAAATATTGCATATAGAAAGCATTTTATTGGCTTGGTATTTATATAACGCTACATAAAACCTAAATTAAACAAACAAATTGACGTCCTAATTCATCAAGATACAATCTTGTAAATTCTTATATTAAAAAAACTACGGACTCCAATAAATTAACCTGTTTTGGGAATGTATTAACATGAAACCCGTTGATTTAAACTCAGAATAAGATTTTTACTCAATATTTTAGCTCACATTCATTCTGGAAGCAGTTCAACAAAATATACAAATGCAACTTGGAACCAGATGGAGCAAACGTCTTGGAGCACAGCTTTCAACTTTTGTATGGTTGCAGAAAATAAGTTGCGTAAGTTTTTCTTGGATTTTTTATTTTATTTTTTTTCATGGATTAGGTGGGAAATGACCCAAGCAATATTTGCTAGCTACAGTTCCTTAAAAAACTAACTTCAGACAGCAAACGTCTCTTGGCTAATCGTCTACAGCTGTAAATCGAAATCAAGTCTTCTGAGAAGACGTAGTTATGACGACAAGTCAAAATGACTGCATGACATGAGGACAGAAGCACTGAGGTATGAAACAGCACGAACTAAGTTTGAACATGAGGCTGAAGGAGGGCTTTGTGTTCAGAGGATCATTCACAGTGCTACAAGCGAGGGAAACTATAGCAACAATGCTAACACTGGCCTGACACTCAGCATGTGTGTTCACAGGTTGGTGAAGTAGCATCCATCACGTCGCATGCTTGGATCAACAGGATTGGTGCCTACTCCAAAAGTACGGGTAGGAGGACAATGGGCAAAAGCTACTTGAGTAGATTGTTTATGTCTGCAGTTGGAGGTTTCTCAGGACTTCACTATCTTAAACCATTCTACTTGTTCTCTCTTGGCCAGATTTATTGCAGCAAATATTGTATGAAAACAATTACTAGCCTGATCGATATGAGAAGATGCAGCCAATGGGTGAAATAATCAGACCATACCAGAGATTCTCCTGCGACCTTATGCCGCTGTTGTGCAATAATCGGTATGCTTTTATCATTAACACAGTAAAAAGTTGCTAGTAAGTTAACCTTTGTAATTAAGAATGGATGGAAAATGTGTATATATATACACATATATATATATATATATATATCTGCTGTTACACTAAATCTAGCCAACAGAGAAAAGATGCCCATCTGTGGTTAACTAAAATACCTCAGTAAGCTTGAGAGCTTTATCAGTGGATCATGGGAGGGTTCAGAAGAAGACCTGCAGGTAGGAAGAACACGAAAGAAACCAGAGGCAACCTTGCCAGAGTTGGCAGACTTCAACTCAACATACCTTCAGCATGAAGCATAACCTGAGTCAGGGTTCTGAATTGACTCACAGGGCACCAGTTCTAGAGGACCAGCGTCCAGCACAGTTTGGCAGTTCCTCTCCTCGAGTTTGAGAGAAATCTCCAGTGCTGGACACAGGTCCTCCAGAACGGGAGTTGGGCTACAGGGCCCCTTTTTCTTAGGTACTCAGTTCTGATCAAGAGAAACTGGAAAACTCCTCATTTAGAAAGCAAGTAAGTCAAATAAAAGAAGTAACAAGGCAAGTTGGAAATGACACCCACCTCAAGGGCAGCCTTCTGGACCGTGACCTGGCTGTAGACCCGGGCTCCGTCATCGGGACACACGGTCTTCAGCTCGTCTTTGTTGAGAGAGAAAAGCTGAGCTCCGGTCAGCACTCCCAAACTGTTCACAGTTCTGCACACGAAGAACAGACGAGTAACTCGATACAGAACGCAAGGACATTCAGAAACGACCTCCAGAGCATCTGACTCTCTAAACTTCCATCTTCCTGGACAGAAGCATCAACAACAAAAATGGACCCGTTCATGCAACGACTCTCACTGTTACTCAGGAGGGGCCTTAGCACAAATTTTCAGAGTGTCACATTAATTAGGATATCCTAAGACAGAAATAGGTTTAATTCTGCACAAGCGAGTTAAAAAATATAAATAAACACGACAAATTGTGAATAATGAGATGCAAATAAAAATGGTACTTTTGAACAGTACTGTTCAAAAAGCACCTCTGAAAAAAAAAAAAAAAAACTGTTTAGATGAGCAGGAAGTCTTTCACATTTATATTACTAAACATACTAAATAAACCTAAAAAGAACACAATGACACAGTAAATAGTGATTTTATCTAAAGCACATGAATGAGTGTGTTACTCCAGTTACCATCAGAAACCTGGTTTGACTCGATCAGTCCTTCATTAAATTAAATCGAGAGCTGCTGATGGAATTTCACAAGTCCAAACAATGGCTTGAGGAACCGAGGAGGAATCTGTGTTCTCTGCAACAGCTCACAAAATATCTACTACTTTTCTTTTTTTTTTATAAACAAAACAAATCTTGATACTTTCTACTGCTTTACTGTGTTTGCATTTGTTCTAACGTTAACTCTTCTAGCAGAAAGACATTAATTATCACACACTGAGGAGAAGTATTTTTAAACTATTTGCACAGGTGCCTAAGACTCTTGCCCAGTACTGTACATACAGCACAAAGACAACATACGAAAAGACTCTGCTGAGTTTTTATTCGACTTTAGACTTCATATTTTATATCGTTCGTGTCTGTGCGTCTTGTGGGGGTTAGTAAGGTTTTCTGATTCTGATTCAGTACTGTGCCTTTTGGGAAGCAAACTAACAAGCACAGGCAAAAGGAACCGGCGTGCAGCAGGAACCGGCGTGCAACAGGAACCGGCGTGCAACAGGAACGGGCGCCGGCCACCACAGTCCTCCTCCGACACACTTACACGGCGCTGAAGCCCTTGGCTTGCAGCCAGGCTCGGACCTCCTCAGGGCCGGAGTCGTAGGTGATGTTGGGGGCGGGGAGGCTCGCGCTGCGAGGCGGAGCCTGGAACTTCTTCTGAGCGCTGCGGCCCAGAGTGAGTCTGTGCATCAGCTCATCCTGAACCTCCTCCATGTTTGACTTGCGGCCTTAGACGGAGACAAAAAAAACCAAAAAACTTCAATTTATTGCGATATTATTTAACCCAATAATAATTACACATTTCCTCAATTAATGGAACAGATTGCCATCGAGCAAAAACGTGCTTTAGTATTAACATCACTGATTACAATCTGTTCATATCATTCCTTATTAGTCACTTGCAGTAATCAGTACCAGCACAGCCGCTACATTCACATTACAAAGCTCATTACAAAGTTCTGATTAGTCAGAACCCATCACACACACACACACACACACACACACCCCCCCCACGATTTTGTGTGCAGTCTGGTGTATGTGGTTGCATACGGTTATTGGGAGCAGCACGTTCTTTCTGCTGATCCCTCATGGTCACACTGCCGTTGTCACTAGAATTGCTACTGTTTTGGCGGCTGACGTTAGAGGGCGAACTCCTCTGGGGCTCGGCGGCTGGAGGGATGGCTGCAGGGGGAAGTGGAGGGGTGGGCAACTGCACCAGTGCAGGAGCTGGAGGAGGTGGCGTCGGGACCGGAGGGATGGCAGTCGCTACTGGCTTTGGGACGTAGTCCGTTCTCTGCTTCTGGGGAAGGGTTGAAACGTTACACACAACAAGCCATTTGTTACTATTATGATTTAAATATGAAAACAGAAACCACTGTCTATGTTTCAACCGAAGCCTTTGTGAGAGGCTAGATGGTAAATCTACACTCATACACTCTTGAATATTCAAATATTCTGCAGCAACAATAAATGCTCAAAACATGTTTTTCTTTAATGCCAACATAGGATTGGCTTTTTTTTCTTTTCTTTTTTAAATATTTATTGGAAGAAACCTGTATCCTTTCAATTTAGTTTAATAATTGGTCATTTGTCATGAATTGTTTTCAACACTCCAGGACTGGAATTGGGAAGCAGTGCATTAGCACATCAAGCATGTACTCATTATCTAAAACCACCTTTAGTGCAAATATTAAAAACATATTTTCAATGGAAAAAATGCACAAAAACAAAAAAACACACATCGAAAGAATACACTGCCATTAACCAGGGGTGGAGTTCAGCATCATGTAACTTCAATGACTGTCTAAAGGCCACGGATTTAGTGTCTGTCTCAGAAATCTGTAAACATTATTCAGATGAGTCAAAATTTCAATTATCAAAATTAGATTTTTGTGAAGGAAACACTTGGGTATTTAACACTGTTACCCAATACTATGTTTTGTTTACAAATATCGAAATTCCTACTTATTATGTCAACTACCAGATGGAGGAAGTGTCCACAGTGCTTTCTTCTGTCTGGCACAAGAAAGTCTCTAAAAATCACTCAAATCTCTTCCTAATGTAGATTTTTTTTTTTTTTTTTTTTTTTGCCCTTGTAGTCAAACCTAAAAATTAATACATAAACAATAAAAGTGAGACTCGCCGCTAAAGGATAGTTGACACTATGTGGAAAAGAGTCCCTGCCCAAGATGAACCATTCACTGTGACACACACATGCGCACCGATACTCAATATTTATATAAAACATTTTTGGTGCTTTACACATGATTCAGAATGGCGTTTTACACTCTAAATTCATCAACCTGTCAAAAAAAAAAAAAAAAAAAAAAAGGTCTGTCTATGCACAAGTAATGACATTACCTCATTTAATTCGCCCAGCAATTGCTTGTAGAAGGGGGGAAAAAAAGTAAATGTGGAAATGAATTCTTGAAAACATGAACTCGAACGAACACTCGCACTCCAAACAAAGAGAAAAGGAAAGATGGTACTGCTGGCGCTCAGGAAAGGAGTTTATAAAGTACACAGCACTGCACACATACTCACTGCAGAATGAAAAGAAAGAAAATATACACACACATTTTGATGTTCACTCATCATCTGTTTAATGAGCTACTGACACCTACACTTTCGCTCACTGCCTACTTTCCAATCTAACTTACTTTACATTATACTGGTACACCAGTCAACTTCTACTGGATTCATTACTGTTGGTCAGTTTCTAAAATGTCCACCAAAGCTCAGCTGATACTGGGCTATAACAGACAATACTGATGACTTGCAATACTGTTGATTTGTTTTCATAAGAAAAACAAGAATACTGTTGTAATTAAGTTCCTGATGTTTATTCAAATTCTTTATTAAATCATGACATTTGAGATATCTATTAATAAAACACTGTCTGATTAGAACATCCGGAGTATTTCTCATTTCAATTAATTAAATTCTAAAATAGAAATGTACAATTTTGTTGGTTGACCGTAAGTTATCAGTATTTTGCCCTTTGAAATCAATATGACTCACAAAATTTGACATTTTGGTGTGGCTCTACTATAGGCAAGACTCTACTTGGGTGGTGACCATTCTCAACACTACAATACAAATACAACTTGGCCCATAATAAAACTAGCCTAAGAGTGGTCCTTCAACTACAAATATTCAATTAAGAGTGGTTGTGTGATCAAAAAAGGATGACAAATGCAAATTAATCACGCATGGCAAGAGGTAGGCATATCAAAGTGGCTCTATAAGAGAAGGGTTTGCAATAAAACAGCCAGTGAGAGCACACAAGGTATCCGGGGAGTAATTATAATATAAAAACTTTTCAAATGTACTCGACTTTGTTAAATTTACTAACTCTACGTCAAGGAGCCCACATTATAGCAAGCACGACACTAAAACAATCTATTGGCCAAAGACATACAAAGGCTACCTTGAATCAACTAAATCTAATTAGTGTAAAGACAGGAATAATGTAGAAAAAGCAGCTGCAAACTAGAGCCAGGCTGAGCACACACAGCCATTCAGCCCTACCTTAAACAGCTCAAACTCCTTCTTTGGCATCATTAGCTTTTAGATGAATAAAAACAAATTAAATTGATAAATAAATGATTAAAAAAAAAAAAAAAGTGATTCAGCAGCAAAATAAAAATCAAAGACATTTAACCAGTGCTGAGAGCGTTGTCCGTTAGTTTTGAACCTAGAAACAAACTCTTGTACTGGCTTCACATTTCTCCAATATCAATTCGAATAATGTGACATAAGAACAATAACATGGTCAAAGCATTCTGGAGTGACACGCCAGAATGAACGAATGAATCATTTTCAATACATATGAAACGTAAGCACTAAAGAGCTAAAAAGTACACGCGTATTATAAAATACATGGTGTGGGAACACTGCCCTTCACAGTTCTTCATACAATCACATGCCTCAAACTCACCTGAATAGTATGGCTGTAAATTGGCTCACCACGTCCAGTCATGTCCACCGCCCTGCTAATCTCCAGGATGTTGTTTGGCACATATCCTGTCGCCCCAGAGCTGTTTCGAACCTTCCACCACTGTTTCCTGTCATCCAGAACCTATCAAGAACATTTACACAGCTGAGCACACCGCTATGCTGTAGCAACTGTAAGAGTCCCAAACAGATCACGTCCAAATCTGTTTATAATTACACACTAAATAACATTGTATAACATAACATTATAACATTATATAATTATACACTAAATAATATTGTATAACATAACATTATAACAATTATACACAAAACATTGTAGAACATAAGATTATAACATTATATAATTATACACAAAATAACACTGTATAACATAACATTATATAATTATACACTAAATAACACCTCCACCACTTCATCCTTGACCACGGAGAGTTCTGTGCTGTTCCTCGCCACAAAGTCATATTTAGATTTGGCAAAATTTCTTGGCTGACTTCTACCATGGGCATCGTAGTTTCTAAATTGACACCATCAAAGAGTGATCAGAATTAAGAAAAGCACACAGTGTAACACATTTCATCTGTAAAAATACAATCTACAAAGAACACACTTTTACAAATTTTAATACACAATTACAGTTTTTTTTTGTTTTTTTTTTGGGGGGGGGGGTCTATTTAATATATTTGAAAAAAATTAAAAACATAAAATTTGTCTTGTGCAAAAGTTCCTAAAAAGGTTAGTCAGAAACCTAGAAATAAACAGCAAACAGTAAATAAATACAAATTGTGCTATTTGGTCATTTTCTGTAGATGATTATTACATGTATATAAGTTTTAAAGGACTTTACACATGACTGTCATCACGCATTTTAAAACTAATCTACAAACATCTATGCCATTAACTGCTACAGCCATGCAGAAGTGTCTGGATAAGATAGTGAAGAGAGGGGAAAAAAAAAAAAAAGACAAAAAAAAGTTTGTGATTTTTCTGTGAACTACACAGAAAGATTGAACACAAAGGAGTGAAATAAGAAAGTTAGAGCCAGTTTAAGTCAGTGAAAAAAGTCCAGGTTATGAATTGAAGTGAGGAGAGAAACACTAAGTTATTAAAGACATAGTTCTGCACAGCTATGAAATTAAGCTCGAAGAAATCTGTACATGTTGCTTTGCGACGCACCGCGTCCGAAATCATTACTAAATTTGAAACCCATTCCATTCACAGAGAGAGATTATAGGCTTGGTTTTACAGTTGTAGTTCGTTACAAAGCACTTGGGTTAAGCAACTGTAAAACTGATATTTAATCGTCTGAAATTCATCCAGCAGTGCATTTATCAGTATATTTTTGTGGATTTGCGGATCGTACATACAAAGAACAATCTTTCTGCATGAAATGTTTTTGCTGGAGAGAAGGATGGGAAGGGATGGACTGGCCACACTCTCTCACTCACTCACTCTCTCTCTCACACACTCACTCACTCTCTCTCTCACACTCACTCACTCACTCTCGCGCACACTCTCTCGCGCGCACACTCTCTCGCGCGCACACTCTCTCGCGCGCACACTCTCTCGCGCGCACACTCTCACGCGCACACTCTCACGCGCACACTCTCACGCGCACACTCTCACGCGCACACTCTCTCTCTGTGATGTAAGATGGAATTGTATACATTATTCTGTTCAACTAATAAATAAATTGGGTTGGGATAAGACGACCTTAACAAATGAGGAGAAAGGTCTTGTTAAACAGCCAACCCAGGTCCAACCCAAACCCGCAGTTGTACGTGAAACATCAGTCAGGTCATAAATTTCAGAAAGTAGAAAGATTTAAGTTAATTGTCTAATCTTCTTACTTGAGAAAGCCAAACAAAAAAAAAGAAAAGAAAAAAGAAAGATCAAAGCTAAAATTTGTTACACAGGAACAAAGGTGCACCGTTTGTTCCGGACGGCAACTTGAACCAATAAGAATTTGAGCCCAAAGAAAATGTGCACAGGAGGACAGTTCTGCAGGGCCTGCTGGCAGTCATGTGACCCCAGAGGGGCGTTACCTATCTATGTGGCGGCTGACCGCCTGTTTAAAAGCAGCCACTGCCATATCTGTGTCCAGCAGGTGCATGCGTTGGTAGGCAGTGTTACTGAAGGCATACCCGTCTGCTGAGGGCAAATCTTGAAGGCTGGCCTGCTGCTGGAAGCAGAAAAACAAAAGAAGCAGCTCCATCAGCTTCATGAAAGAGGAACAAGCAACCACACCATCAAGCAATCCTCAACTATATTTCATGTTTTACTGATCTTTAAAGATCTAAAACGGTCTGCCTCATTCTTTAATAAAAACACTAAATCATTTGTGTCAATTAGGAAAAAAGAAAATACACTTTCTTCACACCTCTTGTAATTAGTGAACTGAGCTATATGAAGGGAATAGAACAGGACGCCATGCCAAATCCCACATGCCAGCTAAAAGAGTATAAATGCTGGTGTAACTCTGTTCCTCTCCATCATACACCCTCGGTTAATACCCTTGATTTTAGAAGAAACGGGCATGCAGTGCTTTTAACAGCTTTTACCTGTAGTATGCTTGTCACTTGATTTAAATGCAATTTATCGCAAAAATCATTGTAATATAATTAGGTTTTTACATGTAAACGATGCCACAAAACAGCTAGAGCTAACAGTACTGGGCTTGTAAGATTTTAGAGTGTAAGCGTTTCTTGTAGTGTCAGTTTTGTTATAGAGAAAAGGCTCTTACCTCATGGTGTAGTCTGCGGCTCACCTCCTCCTGTCTGTGGATCTCTGCCTGAGCCAGTGTTTCGGCAAGCTGCGTCAGGTCCTGCTCCCGTGACACTAACACAGGAGGCTCCCAGCCGTCCCGAAAACGCAGAGTATGCGGGGGGAAGTAATGATCTTTTGGCCACTCCAGCCTAGATAAAAACAGTAAACAAAAGCATCGACAACAAACAAGAAAATTACAGAAGGCAGAAGGACTGAAACGTAAAGTCAGTGAAGGATAAAAGGTCAGACCTTCGTGTTTAAATAACAGAGTAACTGCAACGTATTCAAGCGTTCAACATCGCTGTGCGAAGTACCTGCATTTGGTCCATCCGTCTCCTAGTGTGACCCACAGGTGACGTTCCTCAGGAGTGCCTGCAGAGTGCAAAAAGTCTATGGCCTCTCTGGTGAGGAGAGGAACCACGACACTCTTCGCCAGCTCTACTCCACCAGATGTGTGAATCACCTATCACAACCAACACAGCACCTCTTCTCAGTCTCAGACATGCAGAACGCTCTGATTATCGAACAGAATAAATGTAACGTTGAATATTAAACAATATTAAAATATTGTTTACGGTGCCGCTATCAAATATCGTCGTAAACACTTCCAGCGACTGACCATGCGTTCAGGTACTGTGATCCCTACATCCTTGCATTTCTCTAAGCAGATGCTTAACAACATGTGTCAGTTTACTGAGGTGCATAAGGAAACTACAAGTATTTTTCCTACTTTATGGAAAAGCTTTGAATCATTATCCTAACAGTGTTCACTAGTGTACGCACTACTGAGAAGTAAAGAGTCATTTCACGGTGAAAATTACACGTACCATTCTGAGTGGTGTGAAGAGGAAGTGGATCAGATCCACAGCGCTTGGGTTCTGAATGTGGTTTTTCAACTTTCCCTGGGATTAGAACACAAACGTAAGAGTGTAACAAACATAGCTTCTATTTCACACACAACCTTCTGGTTCCGTGGTCACAAAGAGCCGACCAGAAAGGTTAACAGAGATTTCGTGGTCCGGTCACGTTTGGATTTCACTCCACCACGTGAAAAGCCAGGTGTCCACACAACCGGACTGCAATCGGATTAGTCAGACACAAACTTTCCATTTGGCACTGATGATATTTAACGTAAATGTTGAAGGAATTCACTTTCTACGTGCACATATATATCACAAGCCTGAAATGCTGAAACAAGGAAGAGACGTGAGGAGGATATGTGAGACTGGATATGTCTTCTTGCATGCTGGGGCGATTTTAGTGTCAGAGCTCAGACTGTTGATCCATATGGGAATGGGGCAAAAATCAACAGAAGTGAAATGGAGAAAAAAAACCTGTGTGTCGAGGTGGCTCAAGTCAGGCTGTCCTTGATGCTCTAAGAGGGCTTGATGGGACCTGAGGTCTAATCTGTGCTGACAGCTCACTTTTTCTTTGATACCAATATGGTACAAAAACTCTCAAATACACTAAAGGCCCACGGGAAGAAATTACACTGCCAACAAAATGACTTTACTTTAGACTGAATTCTTACAGATTCATCCGTCTGGCATTTTTTCTGTTGACATGGACCTGATACCTGGTACCGTATTACGGCCATCTGTATTCACAACAGTCAAATATCAGACACAGATTTTCTCATGTATATGAGGAAAGACAAAGAGGAGGAAAGGCAGAAAAGACGACTAGATGTCATCTGCTAAATATCCATCTCCGTCTGGATGAAGAAAATCCTCACCAGCAAGTTGAATGCATGCTTAAACTTCTGAAAGCAGTCAACAAACTCCTCCTGTCCTGGAGGCTTGGCCCGTAGCGTTAACATTCCCTCTGGAGGACACAGAAAGGACACAACCTAAAGAACGTCCAAGATTCACCACAAAAATGTCTCTCAGATGTCTATGAACCAATACTGTCGAAGAGTTGAAAGAGACATCTAAGCAAAATCAAATAACCAGTGATTGAGTCCCTAAAATGTACAATTTTACGCTGTTTAATAATTTCATATTTAATAAAGAATAGTGAGTTGACATGAGGTAGATACAGGGGCTTCTGCAGGCTCACACCTAACAGACCTTAACATCTGTACTACGCTGTCTGCAGTCTGATTTAGAAAATACTGCACAGCAGGTGGTTGCAGGTTTGGTTTAAATGTCACTCTCACACAGTTGAATAAAAGAGAATAAATCCATGCTCACCCCCGGGCCCCTTCTTTTTGCTCTTTTTCGATTTCTTCCTCTTGGAGAGTTCGTTAAACGCCTCTGCAGCTTTCTGAAGTTTGGTAACGAAGTACTCAATATCATCCAGTATGTGGTTCAGGATTTGCTGGGAACAGAAGTGAGTCAGAACTCTTTTACTGCAAAAGTAAATAAACAGATACTGTAATTTACCTCAAAAGCTAATCGTAGCTATAAAGAGGCCTTGGTGCAAAATTCAACATGCAGAGCAATTTCAATTTGCAATTATGAAAATAACAGTAGAGCTCAGTTCTGACTTCACTCTTGAGCATTTTCAGCACATAAGATTCAAAACCAGAAGCAACTCACAACACATAAATTAAATGACTAAAATCATTACAGTGCATGCCGCAAAATTCTATGGGTATTCACTCCAGAGGAAAGCTCCTTATTTAAGGCAATGAATTGCATTATTTTTTTGGTCAGCCATTTGCACTTTGGGTCCATTGCTTGTGGATTTGTTCCTTATTTCAAAGCACTTTAATTTCTGCTGCTGTCGATATGTTGCGTTTTGTATGCCAAGTGATTTTCAGGTCTCAGTCTTGAAAGAGGTCCTTGAGTTTTGCACCTAATTGTGAACAGTGATTACAAAGCACTCGTCTAATGTCTCTCTTAGAAACTAGTTCCAGACATTACTTGAAGGGTACAACTAATTGTCCGAACACTCCGCATAAGGTACCAACAACACTTGAATCACAATTAAAATTATTTGTAAAGTTTCAGTTCAGTCACAGCTTTGTTGTAGACCTACAAGTCATTTTTGGTCAACATATTTTCAGAATTTTCAGAACATGCCCAGCAAGGCATTCATAACCTTTGGTGACTTATCACATAGAAAAAAGTAAATTTATTTAAAAAAATATATACAAAGACGACAAACACGCTGAGCAGATGGTAAAAAAAATTTCAAAGAAGAATTTCGTTTTTACTAATATTCTTCACCATCTGGTGTTGCTCTTCCCTCACACAACAGAAAACAATGGCAGAACAACTAGGGGAACGTGAAAGCTTTCCCAGGCCCAAGCTGCTACGGAGGAGATTAACTTTTCAAGTGGGCAGAGCACCCCAATATCATACTGACGTAAAAGTATTGTTACTTTTGTCACTGAAATAATTTGTTAATATTGTTCTTAAAATCATTACTCAGTTAAAAATAACTTTCCAAAAGCCTTTTGAGGAGAAGAAGAGTAGCAAGTCACGAAACTAGGAACTACTGAATAATTTCATAGACATATAGTGGAAATCCTCATGACATTAAGCATCCGTCAGCATAAGAAGTGAGGACTGTCAGGTTCTATTCATCTTTTGTTGACTCACTCCTGGTCTAAATTCATTGGTGTGACCAATTGCAAAACAGTACAGGTGCCACCATCGACATATCAACGACCTGTAATGACTCATGAAATCGTTAACGCCGCAGTTTTCCTCTGCGGGGACGGAGTCTGAATAAAAGGATGTGCGATATTGATACTGCGGCCCCCTGACAGACAGACTGTGTGCTTTTGGTGTTGTTCTGGTCTGATAGTGAGAACATGTGGAGCTGGGAAACTATCTGTAGCGTGGCAGGATGAGGACACTCACCACGTCTCTGTCTACTCGTGCTGCTGTCATCTCCGGCGATTCATCCTGTTCACCATACGGCCTTTGTTTATCATCTGTGCAGATAAACACACACACACACACACTTGGAGTGCCTGACCAGATAGCGTAAGTGAAGACAGTAAACAGATGTGTGCAGGCTTGGGCAAGGCCATTGAAAAGAAATAACTACTGAAAGGTCTGTTTAGTGAGACATGATGAACTAAAAGAGAACAGTCTGAAAGGACAAGCAAAGAATATTTGCCACAGCGAGGGAAGACGAAGTGACCAATATTATAAGTACCGCATAGGGAGGAGGACTGAAATGAATTTCGTATGATTTTTAGGTTAGGTCGCGTATTGAACTCACGGTCTTGCTGCTCACTGGCCCAAGCTGACCAAGCAGCCACTCTGCTCTTCACATCCACTTGATTGACAGTGGCTGGGGGCTCAGGGGCGGGGCCACCAGGAGGAGGCGGAATGGCCCCATCGCTTTTCAGAATCATTCTAAGACAAGCACAGAAAGAGAGCTAGTAGCCATGGCAACTGTGAGGATGGAAACGATTACAATAACTTGTCTGTAGGGACGCTGTGAATGTCACAGCTCAGATCATATCAGTTATAGGTCACTGACAAAAAGCACCAGGCTGGTATAGACAGTTTACTCTGCGATTGATGTTCTGCTCAGCTTTGTCCACAGTAGGGTCCAAGCTGAGAACATCATCATTTTAACATATTAAAAACAGATTATGCCTTACTTTAGGGCCTCTGGCCTCTTTTTGACCTTCCCCCCCTTGTGGTCACTGATGGCACTGTCAATGTCTGCATGTATCAAATTTGCCTGAGGAAAGACAAATTGCAACACAGGACACTGCAGTTAGCAGGAGCCTAAAACGAGCTGCCAGCTGTGGACATGAGGGGAGGATGAGCATCACTCTTAGCAGACATAGGACCACGACAGAGATGCTTTGGAAATTTTACACAAATAGCTGGTTATAAGCATATTCAAATTAGTGGAAGAAATGATTTCCATTATTTTTATTCATCATTCATAGAACGGATACTAATTATTTTTGTCCACTGTTCTTAATAGTTAGAATCTATAAAAATGTATTGACAGTCATTTTGAATATCAAAATATGTTAAATATCACACTAAAAGGCTGTTTCGCCTGCTGCCCACCTTGATGTCGTCACACTGGAAAAGGTGCAGGTCTGGTTTTCCCTGCCCAGACTCCTTACACACCACTGCCAGGATGGAGTCGTAATTGCAGGAGTTCATGATGGCCTGGCAGTGCTGCACTGTGCTCAGCGGGAAATTCTCCAGCTCATTCTGTGAGAAAGAAGAAAAGAAGAATTTCTCTCGAAATCAGATTCTCTAGATACTGGGACATTTTTCCGAAGAATTTCGCTCTCATCACATTGTCTTTAGAAGGCCAAAATCTGGCTGAGAACTATAAAACGTTTAAAACTTTTTGAGGGCACGCCACTGAGACAGTTAAAGGAAGAGTTTGTTTCAAGTTATACCGTGTCTCAACCCACACGTCCACGTCTACACCACCTTAACGAAATTAAAAGTTGTCTGAGCAGATTGAGAAAAGTTTAAGGGACGTATTTATGTATTTATTTGTATTACTATTGACATCTAGTGTTTGTTGGCAGCGTTCTGATTAGATTGCATCTGGGGTGAGTGTTGATGTTTTGCCAAACTATTCTTTTATTCTGTAACATAAAGCAAAATCTTCTTTGAGAGAATTCCATGGAAAGGGTCTGAGGGTCTGATTCTGAATTAGTCTTCCACACCTTGGTGTCGGGGTCGATGAGGCTGACTGCTTTCTCGTCCACCTGGAGCAGCATCTCCTGTGTCCACACCTTTCCTTTAGCGTCAAGCAAACGCAGCTTACGGATTCCGTCCTCTATGGTGATCATGGCATCCTTACGGTCCATGATAAATGTTGTGAGATGCTGTAAAGACAGACAGCCCTGCATATTCACTGGGAACAGACTGAGAAACTCTATGTGAAGTTACAAACAACAGTATCTTTATGGGCATGGTCAGTAACTTGACACAATTCAATGTGCCATATTCAGATAACTTCTGTTATCTGTTAAATCACTTACAATTCAATAAAAGCTGTGCTTTTGCATCCTTAATAACAGGCCCTTACCTCAACATGGTACTGCGATGTGTCCGTCATGCTGTTAATGCTGTTTTTAGTGTAACTCTTCCGTTGCTCTAGGAAACAAGACGACACAATGTAAAAGAGAATATATGACACATCACACACTTGGCAAGATCTCCACTGAGACATTCTAGTGGTCATTAAGATTAAAACACTAAGTGCCAGTTTTCCAGAACCAGATTAGGCCCACCTTTAATAAAAAGGATTTCCAGTGATGAATCACCACTGCCATTGCAATTTAGTTCAAGAGTTTAGTTTCGTTTCATTCTTGTATAGGAAACCAGCTGGAAACGTTTGAAGCATCAGATGGAAGTCAAGCTGCTGATGCTCATTTCTCAGCTATAATCTGCACCAAACAACTATAAACAACTACAATCTCTGTTCACAGACTTTACGTCAGTCAAACTATAGGACTCGGCACAACAGTAGAGATCAACCAGAAAACCTCAAAAGTCAAAAGTCAAGCCTGTCCAAGAGAAGACCATAAGAGTGTTATTGAATAATCAGGAGTTTTGACTAAAATACACAGGATAGTGAAAAATGTTTTAATGTTTTAAATCCTTGGTGGAAAAAAAAAACAAAAACTACGTACAGGAGTAGGGATGAGTTATATACAATTTGAGGAAAGCAAACATCATATAAAAGAGAAATTATGTCATGTAATGTCATGTCCAGCAGCTCTGCAATCCCGTTTAGCATCTGGCAGAGGAAGATAAGATTAAATCATGTGTAAAGATAAAACAAACTGGGTAAAAACTGTATGCATTGTGTGTGTGCTTGTGTAAGAAAGAAAAGAAAAGAAAAGAAAATGAAAGGAAAAGAAGTCTAGGGGCTTAATTGGGGAATGAATGGATTAAATGTGAAAAAAATGGCAGAGGAGAGGAGGGAAGGAAGGAAAGACGGAAAAAAGGGAGAGGGGAGAGAGAGAGAGAGAGACAGAGAGAGAGAGAAAGAAATAAAGAAAGAAGGAGAAAGAAAGCAAGAAAGAAAGAGTCAGCACTTGTGTGCAGTGCAGTGTTTTCTAATACACCTTCCTCAGAAACAGTCTGGAGGCTTGAATGGTAAAGGAGTGGATTAAATGAGTGCAGCTCTTATAGGGGACAATCCAAGGGAAGGAATCACGGGTAGAAAGCTGTACACACACACACACACACACACACACACACACACACACACACACACACACACACACACACACACACACACACA
>JBBJLS010000128.1:28816085-28831652 GCA_037577275.1 Bryconaethiops microstoma | reverse complement strand
ATAAATATAGAAATGTGTGTATATATATATATATATATATATATATATATATATAGATACATACATTCAAAACAATAATAATGCCAGGCAGACAGATAGACAGATAGACAGGCAGTGGCAGCTCTATAACAAGAATCTTTACTGAAGGAACTACCACACACAAGGTCAAGTACATGTTAATACATGTGTTACAAGCTTGAGATGAATGAAAGGTTTTTCGCAGGCCTCAGATGTCTGTGTTTCATTTAGAATGGCCAAAGGCTGCTAAAATTCCACAAGAATCTCACAGGGGCTATAGCAGAAATCAGCATTAATGTAGAGCTGCATATTCTGTCTGCTTTTTGACCATGCTTTGATATTTGAGGCATAACTCAGTCACTGCTTGTCTGTGGTTTCATGCATCATGAGGGGGAAAGTCTGCCCCTCAGCCGTTAATCATGAATCACCATATTTCCGTGCTTAACTAATCTGCTAGAATAGAAATGAGTTGTAAGTGAAACGTGGTCGCAGCACCGTAAAAAGGCAGGGAGGGAAACCAGGCGCTGCACACGGGCTGATATTGCTGTCTAGAAATAGCGTGTATCTGCCTGGACTGGGCTCTGTGGGTGCAGTCATGGAGATAAGTAGTGGCTGCTATACACTGATCCAGCCCAACATTAAACCCACGGACAGATTAAGTGAATACCATTGATTATCTCGTTATTAGTATCTCATGATCTCAATAACATTGATTATCACGCCACCTCTCAAGGGATGCTATGCATTAAGCAGCAAGTGAACCTGTGGTGTTCCTGGTATCCAGTGGTTAGTACCTACCAAAAGTGGTCTATGGAAGAAGAACCAGTGAAGCAGCGACAGCATCACGTCTGGTCTGATCTCACGGAAGAGCTTCTGCAGCACTAACAGCTGAGAAGGTTCACGCAGGCTTCTGCTGTCTCCCGCAGTGCTAGAATGTAAATACTGATGTTACTCCTGTATAGACTGGACTGGAATTCATGCTGCGCGTTTTCTTTGGTATAAGTAGGTAAATACAGTAATAAATTCATTTAATTTACAGTAATAAAAATACTGGCTTTAAGAAGAACAAAATGAAAAACAGAAGAACACTCAGAGAAACACTCGATAGCTCCACGCAAGATGCGTCACAGGGCAGCAGCCAATCAGCAGCAAGGAGAAATAAATAGCGTTCTTGGATTGGCTACTTTCAAACCTCCCGTCTCTGAGTACAGCGGTATTTCACCATCCCAAGATGCCTTTCTTTGTGTTCTCTGGACAGTACCAGAAAATTTACAGTTACATTTTATATGTAGCTGAGTTTATGTTAATATTGATGTTACAAAATTAGTAAATTATATATTTAATTATTTAGCACTAAAATGCATGACAAATTATATATTGATACGAAAAAAAAGCAAAAACGAAAAAATGCGAAGGACGTCTTCTGTTTCCGCGAATTTGCATGTGTTTCCGCGAACAATTATTAGTTCGGTTCTAAGAAAAAAAAACCTGCGAATGACTGAAGCCACGAATTACATTTACATTTATGAATTAGCGGGCGTTTACTGTATATACACACATACACAGTTCTGTTACTGTGCCTGTAACACGGAGAAAATGGCATGTTCTAAAACTACAATGCTTGATTATACGGTTGATGAGTTACTCCAATTGTTTAATAAAAAGTGTAGTTAGTACATTACTAGGTTAAGACAATATTTGCTTAAAGGAGAAGCCCATTGTTTTGTTTCTGCATAATTAGTTTAGCTAGTTTTGAGTTGGTCGAAATTATGTGATGCATTTATGTCAGCTTTAAGATAAGCTACTGTCTAAATTACATTTGTTTTAGAGACCATTCATGGTGGGAAGGCACATGCAGGCCATTGTAAGGCAACATAGGTCTTAAAAACTGTCAGATTTACCAACAATTTACCAACATGTTAAAATCTCTGGTGGTTTTGGAAAGTAAATAGTGAGAAAGTAAGTATGTGCTGCAGACACCGCGACCCCCCCTGGTTCTGGTCCCCACCACTGTAAAATCAGACCATTTTAAATGAAAGCACTCAGTAACTTTGCATTAAAGAAATCTCGACCAAGTTGTTAAAATGTCTTGTACAGATAACACCGTTATACCTTACGCGCATACTGACGCCTGCCTTGACAGAACTATAAATAAGTACATCTCAGCCTCCCTGAATACAACTAACACAGCAGGAAGGCTAGATCAGGTCAGTTCTAACTACCAGCACCACTAATCGATAGCCTACATGCACGCATTTGAGTTTGTTTCCCAGAGGCATGTTACATGCTGCTCAGTTCAACTATTTCAGCCTGCCTTCAGCAAAGACCTACTTTTATAGCCTTAGTTATTGTGTAACCCAAACAGTCATGAGAAGTACTCTGCTGTTATTCACAGGAAACATTCTTTGGTGGAAAAAAAAAAAAAAAAAAGGTTTGTCTCAACAATCATTATAACCCTTTCTTTTGCAAGACACTCACTCACACGTGTCACCGTAGGCTAACAACTGGCTACCCAGCCTCCAAAAACGCTGCTGATTTTAAACCTACACTGTCAGCATAATCCCTGTCAAGCATAATCATCCGTAATCCTATTATCTTCCCTCTGCCGCCCTGCTCATTGTCAATATCTGATGTGGCAGGTGAGAGTCAGGTGGTCTCTCCAAATGGACTCCAAAAGATTTTTCAATTAAAGTGACCTAAATTTAGACCTTTGTGGTCTAGCGACTCAATACAGAATGTCCAATATATGTCTAACGCAAGTGACATATACTGGTGTAACGGTACAAAATCCCAGTACAAGTAAGAAATGCTGTATACTTGTACCACACAAAATTTCAGGGCATGGCAAAGTCATGAACCAAGTAATCTTGGAAACCACTAATTAATTAGAATGGATGAATTGGACAAAAGTGTAACTGCCAAATATTTACACCAAACACGCATTTTTTAATCCGCCAAGCTGTTATTTCCATTTTGTCCTGTGCAGCAATTTAACTTTGAAGGGAAGAATACAAGGTAGGCGAGCGCACTCACGCTGTCCTGCTACACCTGGACCAAACGTCGCAGCGTAATGAAGCCGGACTCATTGTGTTAAACGGGCAGTCGCCTCTTACTTTTGATGGAACGCTTAATGGCATTCACGTTATATCCATGTTAAGATTTACTTTAAGAATTAGTTCCTGTTAAGTACATAAAACGCCAGTTTGTTCCAGGAAGGAACAAAGAATTGTTATCCATGTTACTTTGGCTAATAGAAAGTGTGGGAAATGCGCTGGTGGTGTGTTTCATTTATTCACAGTGTGAGGTTAAAACATTTTTTTAAAAATAATAATAATAATTAGCTGTAAATGAAACCTGAATCAGAACTGGCCACACACATGGTCAGTGCATCCCTAATTAAGATATTTAGCTTCTTACACTTCTGGAATACTCACCGATTCTTCACACCCCCTTTCAACTCCTCAGCTTTTCAGAAAGATGCCCAATCTGACTAAATTAACATAGTGGCTCCTGGCCAATCGCAGCAGCCTAAATCTACAGACCCTCAGTAAGCCTTCATTCTCAGCAGAGAAGGCACAAGGATGTGTGTGAGAGGCGCTTCTTAAAATTCTCCTGTCGTCTTATCGATGGGCGTCTCGAGCGAACCGTGAAACTTTGCCTCTGTTCACAGTTGATTTGCAATCTGCTCACAGAACACCAACAGAAACCACAATGCCGAGGGCGAGTCTGTATGAATAATAAAAACTCTTTCCCTTTCTCTTCCACTCTCTGGTGCATGACTGGATGATTCAAAATCAAAGGATGACATTTTACACAGTTTTTTTGGAAACTTTAAACGCATCACTGACGCACAATGAAGGAACCCTGATGATGCACTACTGCACAGTAAAGTCCCGGTGAAATAAAGAAATTTAAAGAACGTGCCGCTGCCCGAGTCACTAGACGTGTTCGCCGTCTGGAGGCGGGGGCTGAAGATCATGCTGACCCACTTCAATTCAAAAAAGTGAAGCTTCAGTCAGAATACAGCCCCATACACCCGCTTTACTAACGCCACTGTTTTTATAAGCCATAAAAGTACGAAGCCGTATCGTGTCTCATCTGAAACATCTAACAGCATCCTAGATATCCATTCAGTCTGGACTGGACTAAACTGCAATGCTTACAGTGGTTCACCGCTGCAAATCCTTTTCGTCCAGGCCTGATCTGGGTCTGGGAAACTGGCTGTTGAAGTTGCGTTCATCAGAAAAGAGTTCTGGATTCAAGAATGCGTACATAAAACTTATAGAACGTCTGCAAACTAGGTCTGCAGACATTTAAGCGTCATGTAAGCAATTGCTATTAATGATTTGTCTATTCCTTTTTATATTTCATGCAACTAGTAAGGCACAAGCATGAAGCTGAAGCATAAAGCTCAAATTATTATAGTTTCCTAGCTGTCGTTTTGAATGATACACACACAAAATGTCTACATCTACATAGAAATCGTGGCTATTCATTTTTTCTTGAGATCATTAAAATATGACTTGTTCTGCAAGTCTACTTGTTCGGCTAACAACATTAGCCCTGACTACTTAGCTAAAAATAAACATTGCTTGGTGCTTCCCTATAAACACGTTACAGCACAAAGAAAACAAGGATTTCCCAGAGAATGTGTTTCTTTCTTTCTTATATTAATTTCCCAACTGAAAATGCGCCCCGGTGACGTGCTGCTTGTTGTAACAATATAAGTGTCAAATCTAATAACTGTGGAAAATAACTGTGATCAGATTTACTAATAACTGTAACAATCCTGCTTCAAATTACACAATTTGAATATATAAACAAACTTCATTAACCACAATGTAACCTACACCACAATCCAGGGGTGCTTGAGTTATGGCACAGATCCGTTCCTACGATAGTGATGTAACCCGAATTTTGGTGTGTTTTTAAATGGAAACACACCCTAATCTGAGTCACTTACCGATCCTAACACCGTTGTAAAATCATAAAAACACAACTAAGCCACTGAAAAAGGACATAAATATCTGTACTTGTGCTTTAAACAGTCTAAATGGCATAGTTAAGCGTACTAGGGGACGCCAGTCCCCTCACTCACACACCATATTACTGCGTATTCTGCATATTCTGCATATTCTTCCTCCCCGCGCAACCAAACTAGTTATGGGAGTGAGCGTCGTAAACTCAAAATGTCATATGTCGAGACTGTTGTAACCCGAGGACCCCCTGTAAGGAGAATCCACTGACTAGTTTTGAGTGGGCAAAATGTGAAGATTTGAGAAGAGAAAGCTAAGTGAGGAAAGCGGTGGATGAAAAAAGAAATGAGTCGGACAGAACTACTACTTTTACTTCTGTTTAAAGAAGAAAATCACACTGATTTTTAAAAACCTCACAATCTGTTTTTTTTTTTTTGTAAAGATTCATTTTAACTGAAATGTTGAACTGAGAAACGTTGATTCCTTTACTGTGGTGGTGATAGGAACCAGGGGTCACAATGTACCAAATATGGAGATTTTTTTAACTGTTCAAAATGTGCCTTCTGAAGTTTTTAGTGGTCAGGAAACTATTTTTCTGTAACCTATACAAGTACTTTTTTTTTTTTTTTTTCACATTTAATTACACAGACATTACAAAAAAAAAAAAGCTCTCACATACACACGCATGTGTTGTTTACGTCAGAAGTCCAGATTAACCTGTTGAGTCAATAGAGGTACAGACCCATCTGTCCCTCGGAGTCAAAAACACACCATTTACAATTTGCACATCTTCCCATTTTCCATTTCTCTTTTCCTTTTTAAAGACCATCACGGACTTGAACTGATGAACAGACCACCTCCAGCTCCAGGCAGCCAGTTATACAGGCAGAAAAAAAAATAAACAAAAGTCTGTGAAACTGTTGGGGTGGAAATGGATTTAAAATACTCATTCAGAACAAGTAACACAAAAAATCTCCATTCTGCCCATCGGAGGAGGATCAGGCTGCCGCAGGACTGACAGCTGCAGAGCGACAGACAGTGATTCACCCTGTTCTAAATCCAGCTCTCTCTCGGACACACACTATTTGGAGCAGTGTATCGATTTCTCACGATTTCAAAACCTTCTGGTGGGAGTTCAATCAGATGGCCTACTCCTTTTCTAAAATAAGAGTCCTGTGGGCATGGTGTCGAGGTGAGCGATGCTAATCAGGTCACAAAGTTAACCTTCAGCCCACTGTCGGAACAGGCACAAGTGATCGCTCAGTTCCTGCACGAGTGAACATCAGCCACTTTACGAGTCCATTATAACGTACCTTAATGGACGTCTGGGGCAGTGTGACAGTGTGATCCTACTGTGCGAATTTCAAACGACGTCGTACAACCAAACCAGTCTAACTTTAAATGGAAAAAGTTGCACCTTTGAACGGCACGAAACATTTAACGGCACTCACAAACTTGCTTTTTAGGATTACAGCACCCTCACCAGCGCAGTGCGACGGCGTGCGTTCCCCAAAGTATAGGCTACAGCTTACCTGCCCTGTCGGCGAAGAGCCAAGCAGGAACGGCGAGCGGATTCTGCGGAAAAGCCAGAACTGGACATTTACAGGCCAGCACGGGTCGCCAACATTATTCTCACGTTTCCATTACGTTAAACCCGGCATGCAGTGAGAGTTTAGAGTTCTGTTCGAGTCCTCTCTGCCGTGCTTTGGCGATCAGGATTTGGATCGGTTGTCGTTCCAAGAGCAGTGGACCTAATCCTCTAATTAACCACTCGTTACGCAGTCGGGGGAGCGAGCTAGAGCCTGTGGACGTGCCCACACTGGTGAAAGACTTAAGCCGGTGCTGTAGGCTCTCACACACACACACACACGCGCGCGCATTCACACACATACACAAAGCAGATCACCATGACTACCAGCAAACTGGACACCCATGGAAGGCGAAAGCACATTTTACAGCCTGAGATTAAGAGCTGCTGAGGTTGAAGTGCCTTTGCTCCGAGTGAGAGACAGACTGTTCTTGGAACAAGTCAGAAAGGGTTGGTCGAGGTCATGCAATCGGAGGAACGATGAATAGCTTTTCCTGGAAGACCAGTGACACATAACTGCCATGTTTACCATATTTCTGTGTTTTTCCACATCCAGTATCAAGCATGGCCAAAGCTGCCCAACTACTGTTCCCCCGCTGCGGAACTCTCTCTAATAAATACACACATTATTAAAATCTCTATATATTTTTATCAGAATCAGAATACCTTATTTATCCCGAAGGAAATTGTTAAATAATAAACAAAAATCATAAATAATAATCAAAAATCAATAAGGAATGAGCATCTGTTTAGTGGACAAGTTATACAAAAAAGTGTGAACGAAATGTTTCCATATACAGTCGTCATTTTGCTGCTGCTCGTGTCTGGACATTCTCTACAGTTCCATCACATTTTATCAATAGTCCTTTAAAAGGACCACATTTTTTCTTTATCTCAGTCAACGTTTGTGACCTCACAAACACAGCGCATCTAAAATGAGACCACATGAGGAAATGGTGCATTTCAGAACAGTGCTTATGCGCCACCTCAGAACAAACGAGGAAATTTCCATTTCGAATTATATCTTTTAAAATTACTCATTGTCAATAATTGCCTATAACTGTATATCCAATTAGGTAACTGCTACGAGTTCTGATATCTGTACATTCAAATAAGCCTTACTCCATGATCCTAACTCCAGACATTATTTAAGATCATACTTGCAATACAAATAAAATATATTTGTTTTTTAAAAATAATAATAACAAAGCATTAATTATAAGGTGTGTGGGGAGGAAGAAACCTCTTGTCCTCGCTTTCCAACAAACCATCGTGTGGTTTTAAAAAAATAAATAAATAAATAAATAAACCTATAAATATCCACATCTTTCCTGTCACTTTTGTTTTGTCTAATGTGGAGATATGGTCTGTCATTCACTGCCCTGTAGAACATCAAAGCTAAGCACATCAGACGACAGCAGCGCTCGCAGCAGACCCCCCACGCCCTGGCCAGTTTAGGCACGTCTTTCTTTCATGGCTGCCGACTTTGGCACCTGCTCGAGGTCAGATGAACCACAATAAAGTGAGGAGACATTCCATAACAAGACAGTATCAACCCCGTTGATGAACACGAGAGGGGATCATTCTTTACTTGTAGAGCTTAGATCGGGCCCAAAAAAACGAAACCCGACCCGAGCCCGTGCACCTTGTGTCCCGACACCTTAATTATCGGCCCGAGCCCAATTTAAACCTGACAATTTTTTAATACGTGGGCCGTTATAACACACGTTCTTAACTGTGGGTGCGTTTGTAAACTGACACTCCGAGTAGTGATTAAAAAAACCAAATGCTTGATCACGGCCCGGCCCGGCCCGAGGATAGTGGCAGGAAATATCAGAGAATCTAAACTCCATTTACTTGGTCTAACTGTGCTTCTATTCCTCTCTCAGAACTGGGCAGTGCCAAGTGGAACACCCAGTAATTCTTCAGGGTCTGAGTGGTTCAGTGCTTTACTGGCATGTACTTGGAAAAAAGGGAAATGAATGGATATGACCTCGATTGCTAATTAGAGGCCAGGTCAGAGTGGTGGGCTGTACAGGAAGCAGACATTGCTAGAACACCTCACGGAAAGTGAAGAGCATGTGATTGAAAAATGTGGGTCTATTATGAAGACAATTCTACCTTTTATACTTCTGATGACCTTTTCGATTCAAGAGAGACTTAAATCCCAGGCTGCCAAAACATACGTACACAAATACTGTTAATTATGTATGTGTGTGTTGGATCATCTACAACCGAGGATGAAAACGATCAGTAGAAAACAGGCCAGGCACCACATTTTTAGTAAACCTGCTCTTCACTCTCCCGTGCAATGAGACTTACGTATTAAACAAACGTCAATTCATTTACAATGTTTAGATTATACTCTATAATCTTTTTTTTGTGTTTGGAGATATCAGAGCTGCCATTATTACATGTTGCAGGTTTTTCTGTGTGAACATTTCAATACACACGTCGTACAAAACTGGTATGTTAACGAACCAAGAGAAAAGAAAAAAAAATAAAAAATTTCAAAAAAGTAAGAATCATGTGTCCCTAGAGTTTTTATCCAAGTGTCTTAACTAACCAGCAGAATTTTGTACAAACTGGTCCTGGGCAGCACAAAATTCTGAACATAATTCACTGATATGAAAATATAGTCCAAGACCAGAAATAATTAGGGGTGAGCAGTGTGGAAAGAATATTAGATCGTGAGATTTTCTTGAGAAACAAATGTATCGGGATAATTTGATGCAGACAGAATGCGCTGGTGGGGTGGTGGTGGCCTAGTGGTAGGGTACTTGCCTCTGGACCGAGAGATCATGGGTTCGAATCCTACCTTCAGCACCACCACTGGGTTCCTGAGCAAGACCCTTAACCCCAAGTTGCTCCAGGGAGACTGTCCCCTGTAAGTAGGGAATGGAAGTCGCTTTGGATAAAAGCTGTAAATGTAAATGGTACTTACAGTGAATTGCAGAGTACTCGCATTCACCAAGTTCCCACAGACCTTAACCACCCATTTTGTATAGAAAGAGTTCAAGAAAAAAAGTCTTTATGCCTGTTTATTCTCAGAACTATCAAGTCTTTCTGCCTTTTTCAAGATCATAAAGAGCTCCCAGCGACGAGTGGCTACAAACAAAATCCACATGACCAGAGGACAGTGTACTTACTAAGAGAGACCCAGTAGACTTTGCTCACCAGGTCTGTATACTTTTTTAATTTATGATGAAACAGTACAAACAAACAGACAGCGGATAAAACTCAAAATAGCAGCCGACCTTTAAAAAAAAAAAAATCCAGATCAGAAAAAATATAAAGGCTAACAGCCACACAGATCAGAACTCCACTTCTTTAACAGCCGCTGGTAAAAGCCATTCTAAGTCTATAAAGCCATTTTTAATTACGAGATATCAGCTAATCCACAATTCCATTTTCCACCGGTAATATAAATAACACAGCAAAGGCATGCTGCGCCTACTGAACCCTCAAACATACTGCACACAGATGAGCACAAGAAAAGACAGTCTTCGATCAGGCCTTCGGAGGAAAAACACAGGTCATTTCTCAAAAGTGACCAAGAAGAAAAAAAGCTTATAGTCTCACAACACACTCCCACCGTTTATCCACAGTCACACGTCTGCCGGTCACCTTCTCTCGGTCATCAGGCAATTGTTCAGGACTGAAGAAACACGATATAGGACTAGAAGTCACTCTTTTCCTCACTGGCGCCATTCAACTATCACTAAGATGTGAAGTACTAAAACAGGAACGTATGTGACGTATTTTAGGACGAAAGACTTTGGATTAATAAATCTGAACAACGTGACCACTGTATTTCTAGATCATGTCTGAAATATCTGGTAGTGAATGGAAGGGTGTTAAAGGAAGCACGCTTTTTCTTCAAGTTATCCTTTTATCCTGAAAAACACTACACCCTCTAGCATTCTACAGTTAATTTCCAATGTAATTGGAAAAATAGGAAGTGGCTAGACTTCTCAAACTGGTTCTGCCATTACCATAACATTAATGCTTAAAAAAAATAAATTAATAATAATAATAATAATAATAATAATAATGCAAGGTACACTGCTCAACTTACAACAATATTGTGTTGAATGAGGACTCTGTTGACACAACTTAAGCAAATGAAACTAAAGTTAAATTGTTTCAACAGTTAACTGATTAGATTTGTTTCCATACATTTCTATCATGTTAGGATGTTATGAGCAGTTAACAGTTTTTTTTTTTAATATTCGCACAGTTCCACCCACTAGCTAGGACATCCCCCAATCACGCAACACATGCACTTGCGAAGGTGAAAGCTAGAATGTGCTTCCTCCAAAATCCCATGCAGGGTCACCTCATGTTTTCAAACTGCCTAACATGCTTGGTGGAAAACACTAAGCGACAATTCTGTTACTAGCTAAAAGGTGCCCATGCTGAGTAGCATCTAATTGAGTGATGGGGACAGAAAGAGGCCATTCCACCCACTCGGAAAGAGCAAACCCAGTTGTGCTCTGCTCACAGATGACTGTGGCATCACTGGAGACCGAACTTGCGATGATACGGCCAACACTTTAACAGTTGTGCCACTCGGTAGCCTGCAAACAATGTTGTTTTTAAATCAAGTAATTCGTTTTAACCAAGTAACCGAGACAGGTCTACTCTCAAGCATTAGAAACAAGCTCGAGAGAGTACAATGTAAAAGTAGTTAAAGAGGAGTGGGCGAGGAGAAAACATGTACAGGCAGCGATCAACACATCCGCCACCACACAAAGGCACACAACAGTGCTCGTTAAAAGTGCAAGCTGAGATTTTATTTTTTAAGCCCGTGGGATCTGTTGAAATGGAACAAATATTACATAATGAGTTAATGAGTACCTACTGAGACTGACAGCAGGATGAAAAAGATCCGAGTGGAACAGTAAATGCAGTGAAGAACTTTTGAGAAAAAAAAGCGACTGTAAAGCTACGACAAACACGTAACAGTAACACGTAACACTTATTAGGTGCTGTATAAAAATGTTTGTTACTGATGTGCACCACTGACACTAAGCAAACAGTGTTGTGACCATAAGTAACCTTGATGGGTTTCTGAAACTATGCCATGTTGGGTCCTTGAATTTGATGTTTAAGAAAGTTTAGGAACCATGTAGAACTTGTGTCAATTAAAGACGCCGAGGATTAAACGATCTTAAATTGTGAGAAATACATTAGTGTTATAACGTGCCTTGGGGCCTTTCGTGTTGTTGGCATGGTAACAAGTCTAGGACCTGCCTCAGCACATCCTGGACCATGTTAAACTGTGTCTTTTCCCTCTTTCCCTTTTTCTACACTCCAAACTCAGTTACTTAACTTTGTCTCTCTATGTGAGTTTTAATTCCCTAAACTTGTCAATAAAATGATTGCAATAAAAAAATTAAAAATCTAGGTTTGCAGAAATCAAGCCTATCATGTGGCAGTTGGGACTATCAGCCTCGTGTTGCTCAGTGTGGACTAGCACAGTTCAAATCTCTGTCTCAGTCAGAAGCAGAATAACTCGAGATCAGATGTACGAGAGGACACGGTG
This sequence comes from Bryconaethiops microstoma, assembly GCA_037577275.1. Taxonomy (NCBI): domain Eukaryota; kingdom Metazoa; phylum Chordata; class Actinopteri; order Characiformes; family Alestidae; genus Bryconaethiops; species Bryconaethiops microstoma. The sequence goes on along the minus strand of JBBJLS010000128.1, from coordinate 28,819,522 downwards.
CAGAACACGCAGTAATGAGTTTGCACGATGAGCTGTAGTTTTAGTAAACTGGACCTTAAATTCAGGTGCAAGTGCAAACTGCATTTACATCAAGACATGCTCTACCCTGCACCTGCGCTCTTATGTACATCTGAACCTGAAAGTACCATACTGACATTTAGTCTCCAGACCTTAAGACAACAATGTTATTAATAACAATACTGTCTAAATAACCACAGCTGTTGTGCTCTTCCCATTTGACAGTTTTGTAGGATCAGAAAATTCTGATTCACATCACATAAACACGCACACAATGCACCCCCAGGCCAGAATTCCAGCACGGGGGTGGATTGAACCAAACTCCCGATTTTCAATCAAGAAACTGAGAGACCTGGGAGAGAGACTCCAAGAACACCTGCGTGAGCGTCGTGGTCAAGATCAGAACCGCTCCACTCTGCTTCAACACCAAGAACTTCAAGAGCTCCAAGATTCATCACTGGTGACTTCAAGAACTACTCTGAAGATCCAAAACAACTCTTCAGCTCTGAACAACATCATCTCCTCTGAACTCAAAGCTTCAACAACTCCAAGAAGACCAAAGCCTGAACCTCTGCTCCCTCCGAACCGGCGTACAAGCAAAACGCTTCTCTCAGTTTTGATAATCTTGGTGCAAGGCCAATTAAATGTGTACTAAACCGTTTCTGTGACTGGGTTGTATTCGTTTTCTTTACGCTCGCTGTTCAGGGACATTTGAACTATTTTCAGTAATCTTACCAATATATCATTACTCATTCCATCATTGCTCACGTTTATTTTATTTTGTGTTTGTGCGTTTTATGTTTGTCTAGTGTAGTTAATAAATGATGTCTTATTCTAATCTGCGATTCTTTTCTCGTTCATTATGGTGAAGTCACTTCACGGCTGATACGCGCTTGTGCTCGGAAAGTGATTAAATTGATCCAAATAATTCCCCTATCCAAGCAAAACTCTTTTTAACCGCGCAATTAAGAAGAGCTTTATAAAGGGTAATTACTGAATTCCTCCTGAACGATCTCGCTGGACAAGTAGCTCACGCTGGATTACTTAATAACTACTTTGATACTACTTTGATACAAGTCCCCTAATTAATAAGCAAACTAATTAATCAATTAATGACTATAGTAGTGAATTAGCCCTAAACTAATTCCTTCATATATTCTGGTGGAGAACCAACTACGCTAAATTTCCTACATATTTGGTGGAGAATCAACTAAGCTAAATTTCCTACGGTTTGATTGTAAAACAAACAGAAATATGTTAATTGTTCAGCCCTGGTTCTGTCCTCATAGGCCTCACAAGGTCAGTAGATTTGTTTTGATGTGGTGAACGATGACCACTGTAATTGTGATAGTCACCTGTAAGGTAAAAGAACACTGGAGTCATTTCCTCTTGGTGCACTGAAATAGGGACAAGCTCTGTGGCCCTGTATGTGACTAGCAGATAACCAATCATATGCAAAATTCAACTGGATAAAGAAACCAGAGCTGAATAAGCAAACCTCTGTTGTTCAGTAGGAACAAACATTAAAACTAGATTTGTTCGTTGACGAAAACTATCTAGTGTCTATCTTGTAGACAATCAACCATCTATATACGTATAATGTTGAATAACATAGTATATAATATCTAGAAAAACAGGTAAAGAACAAAATTCAGACTAAGATGACTGGTACCGGTACACGTTTGTCTGTTTTTTAGATAACAGTATGTCAGACAATCTCTGAAACCACAAACAAATGTATTCATTTGAAGCGTAGAACATAAGAATTCGCAGCTTCAAGCTGTGGCATGTGGTTTCCACTGCAATTGCCTCGACCATGAGATTTTGGGAAAGCATAGTTGATAGAGTTAGAAACTGAGCATGATATTTAAAAACAATCCACTGCCACACAAGCAGAGCTTGGAGTTGGCTTTACAAGTGATGGTGTGCTTATTAATATTATCTAACAGAGCCTGACTTAACAATAAATCTGTCATTTTCCCATAAATGTAACACAAGTTTGTGTGTAGGGCTGAATGACTAGTGGTTTTTACATGAAAAAAAAAAAATGCAATTTAAGAGTGCAATTGTCAAAGAAGCTGCAATTTAATTGTATCCTACATCATTTCACCTCAGTTTAAATTTGTTTAATAAAATTGAAATCAAACACTGACATCTGGGGACGCGTTTTAGCGGCAAACCGCCCACAATCCAGCACTAATAGTTCGACAGGTCACCCCCATACATGTATCCTACTAAGGTTAATACAGCTTCTCTTGTATAAAGAAAAACTAGTTTATAGCTATCTGACAGACACGGCAGCATTATGTGATGGTCTTTGATCGAATAGAATTAGTCATTAGTTGCTGCCCTAGCAATCAGTAAAACTAGGGCTGCCCTGCTCCACATGGTGGTTCCAACTTCAACAGCGGACACTGTACAATGTATGTTTCTAGAAACATTCAGTACACAACCAATATAGCAAAGGATGTAGGTCATGACTGTCAGTATGGAGTGATCATCGGCTGTAGACTGAATTTGTATTCAGTGCTGTCTCTCAGAGAATCGGGAGCTTGCTGTCCTGTTCAGTGGCTGGAACGTTTCTGCTAGTTAGCACAATGGCAGTGGGGAAGCCCTTTGGGAATTCTGGACTGGAAAGCAAAGGTGTGAAATGAGTCTTTACACTGAAGACATGATCCAATTTTCACAGACTCCACGCAGTGTGCAAAACCATTAGCAGAGGAGGGATGAAAAGGGAATCTGCAGTAAATCCACTAGGAAAAAAAAGTGTCTGTCAATGGCCTCATGCAAGCAGATTCCACGTACCAGCCAGTGAGCAAAAGAATGCTGCTTCTTTCAGTTTGGTCTGTATGAGCCATCTCAAACAGGGGAAAATACACACACAAGTGGTCCCACCCATGCTACTAGGAGAGAGAGTAAATGGTAGCTTCCATGTTCTGCTGTGATATTCTCACTGCAGCACCACAGCCATGTGACCAACCAACGCCCAACAGAGAGGGAGAGTGTGAGACCATGAGGAAAACCTCTAACAGCACAAACTGGCGCTCCAAACTGTCATCATGGCCTAGCACATAAGATAGAAGAATGGGGGAAGAATGGGGAACAGTCATAGAAGGAAACACCCTAGCCTATACTAGCCTTTGTATGTATGCGTCTCTGTATGCACAGAAAGGAATGGAAAGTCACATTGATGGAATCACAGATTCCTCATTTTTTTTCCATGTTTGTCACACTTAAAATGTGTCAGATCATCAAACAAATTTAAACTTTAGTCAAAGATAACACAAGTAAACGCAGTGTGTTTAAGTGAAAGATTTTATTATTAAATCCAAACCTACATGGTCCTGTGTGACAAAGTGATTGCCCCCTAAACCTAATAACTGGTTGGGCCACCCTTAGCAGCAACAACTGCAATCAAG
>JBBJLS010000128.1:28805696-28815985 GCA_037577275.1 Bryconaethiops microstoma | reverse complement strand
TATATATTTGTGTGTGTGTATATGTGTATTATTCTGTTTAACAATGAAGATCGAAGAGTTTCATTTTCATTGCATCACTCTTTAGAGCAGAGATCACCCATTTTATATGTCTGGTGCTACCGTTTTTCATTTCAGAAAAGCAGGAGCACACCTCATACACAGTCATGCAAAAGTTTGGACCTGTTTTTTTTTTTATTATTTATTTACTCAGTGAAAATTACATATCCAGTACTCACTTTTGAACAATTAATGCACAATTACTGTCCACTGAATATAACACTTTTAAAAAATAAAACCTAAAATGTGACGAAAAACAATTGTTCACTGTACAGGATGTAAACTTATTCATAATTAGAAAATCAATAAAATATTTGACCATAGGCAAACCTTTGCGTAGAGTTGTAAATAATAGCTGTTTAAACAAGTAGAATGAAAAGCTTCAGTTGCACCAGCTCTTTGTGACCCCTTCTTTAGAGTAAGACATCTGTCTTGAGAGCAGCTTTAGAAAATTATGTGCTATATTCTATTTGTTTCCTGGTATTTGAACATTGTGCAGTTACACATCACAAGGTCGCGACATATTATCACACTACCTGTGTATTCATTATTTATATATTTTTGTATTTTTCTTTCTCACAGGTATAAGATCATTACAGAGAAACCATCAGGTGCCATCTCAGGGCACCAGAAGTTTGAGAATGGCAAGATTGAATGGAGCACAGAGATGCCGGTGTCCTGCAGCCTCTCTAAGTATGAGTGCTGTCCTTCTCTCTCTATTTGCCATGCTTTGGTGTAGGCGTTCCTTGTTTTGGATGCTTACTAGCTTTACTGTGGTACAAATTGTACAGTTTATGGTTTCGAACAGTGAAGTGAAGTAAGTCTGAAAGACAATGTAGGGAATTGTTTGATAGATTCTTAATTTACACAGTTAGGCTGAAGTATTCTAGATTGAAGGAAGCGGTACTTAATGTTTACTCTGGTTCAGAGGCCTACAGAGTTTGCTAACTCCAGTGCTGGCAAACATATTGGAGGCAGACCAAGAGAAATGCTGGGGTTTTGACCAGTTCTTTGCTGAAACCAGTGACATTCTGCACCGCACAGTGGTTTATGTCTTCAGTCTGCAGCAAGCCACTTTACACCATGTCTACATCCACACATACAACACGTGAGTATGTATTTTTATTGTATGTGTAAAAAGTCTGCACACACCTGCTCATCCAGTGTAACAAAGGAGTTTGTCCCACTTTGCAGCAGTAACAGTGTCTTCTTTTCTGGGTAGGCTTTACACTAGATTTTAGAACGTTACTGTGAGAATTTGATTGCATTCAGCCACAAGTGCATGTACTACTGTTGGATGACCAATTCTGGATTCAAATACCACAAATACCACAAAAACCAATTCAGAGGTCAGGTGTAGTGAACCAAGGCTCGTGAGCTGCTCTACCAGAGAAGTGTGTTTTGTTGGAGATTTTACTATGGGTGCACCTAAAAGTTTTTGCTAAATTCTCAAGTTAGGTGTCTGGATACTTTTGCACATATTTTAACCTGTCAAAAGTAGGGCCATGCATGATTTAATATGTTTTCTCATCTTATTCTTTTATCTGAAGACAAATTGAAATAGTAAAATTGATAGTGAAGTTTTTTTTTGTTTGTTTGTTTTAATACACGAAGAAAAAGTAATATTTTAAGAAGTGCTATGCATATGTAATGGAACAGAATGGAAGTGAGCCAAAGGATGATTTATTTGTTAGCAGTGAATAATTTATTTATGGTCTGTAATTAAACTATAAGCAAGCACTAATGAAAGTAGATATCCAAGCGTAGGGTTTTTTTATGTTAAAGCACTTTTGTGCTTACACAGGTGAAGTTCCAGGAAACAAAATGTAATCCATTTTCAGTATATTCTGTTAATCACTGAGGTTTGTGAAACTCCTTGTATTTTGACCCAGACCATGTTCCCCTTCCTCCTACAGAGCTACACTCTTTCAGGAGTTGCTCTTCAGACGAACCAACATCAGCCCTCCTAACCAAGAGCTCCTGTACGAGGGCAGGCGTCTGATCCTGGACCCCAACAGACAAGCACAGACATTCCCCCGCACCACCAGAGACAACCCTGTCATGCTGCTCAGCAGAGAGCTTGTCACTACAGTCGGCCTCATCTTTGAAGACCGTGAGAACCTTTTCCGCCTCACGTTACCTCGCAGACTGTGACTTCTAAAACACAAAACACCGAGCTTATCAAATACATTTGAATTCAGATTAAACCACTAAATTAAACAATACTAATACATTTATGAAAAAAAAAATAAAGCAAACAAAGTTCAATATATTGGAAAAATAACACACAAAATAACTTTCGTTTTATATTTCTTAATCTTGTTAGCAACGTGTGCAAATCGGGATTACGAACTTTGGCATATTATTGTATGTGTTATTTTCTTTAAAATGAAGCTATTTAGTAATTACCTGTTCACTTATTGTAAAACATATTGAAAGCATGTGAGTTTATTAAAAGCATTTTGAAAAGTTAGGCTTCCATTAGCAGTGGACCTCAAACCATTAACGTCTTCAGGCGTTTCAGAGCTGCAGCGGATCGTTCGCCACGCTGCGCTGTAATGTCAGCTTGGTGACACTTAGTCACACCTAATCTGTGTTATTGTAAACAGAGAATAGAGAATAAATTGCTGTGATATAATTATGAAACGTGTGTTCGCAGCAAGCCCTCCCAAAGTGCAGCCACGTTACGACCTGGACCTGGACGCCAGCTATGCTAAAGTAAGGAAAACATTCTCCTTTCTCCTAAGTGTTGTTCGGTATTGTTCTGAAGAATTTATACAGCCGATACTGTTGCAGTTCGGATGTTAATGTTATCTAACCCTAGTTATTCTGACGCTACTTCTTTTTTCCTGTACACATACTGAAACCTAAAATATCATCCGATACTGGTCAAACAGTTTTCTCTGTTAAAACTCTGTGAAAATGAGCTGCTCTTAACTGAAGCATGATTTAAGATGAACGCCTGAAAGTGGGCTGTCATGCTCAGAAACTGACATCGCAGGCCAGTGTGAGTAGGATTCGAATAAATTGTTTGCTTCAACTGTATGATTATTAGTTTTGTATTTGAGTTTTATTTAGTATTTGAAAGTTCTGTCTTTTTCTCAAGCCACAAAATGCATAAACATACCTAAATTTCAGGAAATGTCTTTTAAAAGGACAGTGATTGTTGCACCTGAAGAGCAGAGAAATCACGTGTTTGAGAGTGCCTTTAAATTATGAAATTTCAAATGAACAAGTATAGTGACACTATCTTACTCTCTGGTAAGTGCGACAGTCTGATGGGGTGGTGTTTCAGTTACACTTGTGTCAGGACCGGATTATATTCATTTTTTTTGCACGCCCACGTTTAGTCCAACATTTTCTGCTGTTAACAAACTCATAGCATAACCAGTAAATACCAATACTGCAAATTTGTTTTTCATAGTAACCCTAAGAAACCGCATCAGAGAACTGTTCTTAACTTTCCTTTCAGGAGATTTGCATTTGAAGAGGTTTCGGACATTATGAAACTAAAAATAAACAAAGTTTCGTGAGTCATTGGCCCTGCGTAAACAACAGGCAGGGGGCTCTCTGCTCTTTAATTAAAACCCAAACACAAGGGCTGTAATTCCATGAGCATTTGGATAAGTGACGCAGGAGCTCTGTAGTGTGTCTTGGCGTTCATGAGTCCAACAGTTATGTAAGCTCATTTAACCAGATCGCACTCAGTGTGCTGAGATGTAATATTAGAATAGCTCATGAATTTTCATGTGAAGGCTTAAAGGTCCCACCAGCCAATTTGCTCCCTGGTTTTTATATTAATAATGCTTTTAACTAATAATAAGGCTTTTAACTAATTAATAAAAGCATTTTTGCAATTTTCAGTCTTGGCTCATAAGTTACATTATAGCCACGTTTGGGATAAAATCTCAAATAATCTTTTTTTTGTTTTGCTGTTGCACTTTGTGTGAACTTTTTTTTTTTTTTTTTTTTTTTTACACTAACAGTTATGGAAATACAGTGTTTTGTTCAGAAAGTGACTGCTCTTTATTTTCCTACCAAAAATACAGCAGATGGTTTTTATGAATTGGTTTAGCCAGTGAAAAGTATAGCAGCATTCATTCATGCCGTGTTTGACTAAAGAGAAGATCTGTTTTTCCAAGAGACCACTTAAAACTGTATATAATGCTTTTATCCTTCATTATTTCTAAACACAGAAAATGCGGTTTATGGGGACGCAAAAAATGTGCAAGAATGTAAAAAGAAATGTGAATTGTGGGGGGAAAAAAAATCATTTAAATTTTATTTTTATATGCCCTATATGATTTTAATTCATGTGTCCACTCATTTAACATTATATGACTAAGAAAGCTCTTCTTGTGCTGTACTTACTGTTATTTTACAGAAAAGGAAAATAAATGTATTGCAGTATTTTTGGAGAAATACTCTTAATCTGCTATGAACACAGCTAATACATTACTGTTCCTTTCATACTGTTCCTTTTTCAGACGTTTGCAGGTGATGTCGGGCATCTGTGGAAAACATCAGAGTCATTGCTGGTCTATCAGGAGCTTGTGAGGAAAGGAGTAAGGGGTCTTATGTAAGTCCACATAATTTTGACAGATGGCATGCACAATATTACTGTGTATATTTATATAAAAATACCACGGTTTAACTTTTTGACGTCCTCTAGCATTTAGTAAAGAATTTTTTAAAAATCTTATCCACAATGAAGATTTAAGCTTCTGTCACATCAAGCCAAGTGAGGGAGGCACAGCTGTGGGTTTCCTTTTCCATCCTTTATTTCAACAGTGAAAACCAAAAAGGCACAAGGGCCTAAACAAACCAAACGGTAAACGGTAACATATGAGGGGATAATGACGGTGGACCGACACCGGTACACAAAAAAGGCTCTAAAATACCAACAGAAGTTAAACAGGAACAAATCAAAACACAAGACTCACTTAAACTAAACCACTGGCCGGCTGTGAACACTCACCCGGCCAGGGTACACACGTCAAAATAAAAGTCCCCTTTAATCAAACTTTTTTTCTTTTTTTTTCTTTTCTTTTTTTTTTATCCACTCAGTGCAGTCCTTAAAAAGAATTGTTGTTTCGGGATAAAATGATTTAAAGTGAAACCGTGACTAACATGCATCTTAACCTCATAAATATTGTTTTGTTTGCGAACAAATGTGTTGGAATACCAGGCCAAACAATAACAAACTTGTTTTGGGCTGGTTTCCCAAATTCCTAAACTGCAGAGCTAGTGTTGAACCACTGTAAATTATTTTTATTCTATGCTTTGACCTATTGAGGACCTTGGGATTCCAAGAAGAACCTCACAATTACACTCTAGATATTTCTCAGTGATGTACATTTTGCAAACATAAGCACAAGTATTTTGTGGTTTATGACGTGTAGATGAGAACACCAAATCAGCTGTAACTGTTTCCACAGAGAGTTGATGAAAGAGGATTTCAGCGAGACGGCACATAAGAAAGCAGAGGTTTTCCACATGTGCAATCACTGTAACCAGACACTGGAGAAGACAGAACAACTGTAAGAGCCTCAGACATTCTCTCATGCATACTGTATACTGTTTTCTACTAATAATAGTGCATGATTTCTATTGGTAAATGCTGAATTTAAAATTAAAAAAATTATATAAAATGTGCCATAAATTTTGCCCTGGACCATAACAGTAATTATACATTAAAACGTGCAGAAGTGTGTTCTCTGTAGAGAACATGTCATTTGTGTGCTAGGAGCACCAAACCTTTGCATGCCATTGACTTATTGCTCTCAGTAACTACAATAAGACAAAAGCTCTGTGTGCATGCGCAATAATAATATTAATTGATCAATAGATACACTTTTGCATTCCTTTTTTAGGTGTGAAGTTCTAATGCAAGGAAATATGTTATCGACAGAATATGATGAAATCTCAGACCTGCGCAAGAAAGCAATGAGAGTAAGAATCCTTTAATAGATCGTTTGACTGAAATCATTACAGCTATTTTGTCTCTTTGTCTCATTTCTGTCCAAACTACTTTACATCCATTCAAAATTGTATAAGGCAGTTTAGTGTTTCCATACACACATTGCTTAATACACTCTTAACGACACATTCTATATCATACGTAAAATCAGGAATCTAACAATAGTGGATCCCTTTTTGTGTATAATGAACTATTTTTAAAAGGTTCCTTAAAGAACCATGTTCAACAGGTTTTTTTCATCATGGCAAAGATTCAAACTGGCAAAGAACTGTTTGTGTATTCACGAAGTTCTTTGAGTGTTCAGATTTCCATTCACATTTGCACACTTGTATTCTCTCCATCCAGCTGTCTAGTTCACTGGGTTCCGTTGATCAGAACATGCAAGACATCAAAAACAAGTTCCTTCCTGGAGGAACGCTGACAGATGCCTGGACACAGCAAGTGGGCACACATCCCGAAGACAGAAAGTGAGTGCACACTTCTGCATGGCAGAACAAGACCATGTTTCCAGAAGAATAATTTTACAGAAGTGCTTTTAAAACTATTTTATTCTAAATCACTGTGGACCATTTCCGCTCGTCATGAACTACTGACACGGCGTAAATGGCAGCTGACATTGTCTGTTTATATAAAATGAAAAATGAACATGAAAAATTACAAAAATGGAAGTACATGGTTTTGATCCGACAGTGATTTGCTACTGGATAGAGCACAGATCAGACTCCAGTACTGGCACTAACACACCTAATTCAACATAAACAGCTAATAAGCATTTTTAAAAAAAAACAGCTGTGGCCTGGAAGAAACTCATTGGGTCAGAGTGTGAGAGCTAGAGTATGAGGGTGGGAAAGCTGTAGGAATTTCTTAATAGGGGAAACTCTTTGGGTGATTGGGCAACATTTAGTTTCTGAGTGATGGTCTGTATACTCACTGAGCTCGTTTCTCTGTCAGGAAATTACATTACTACATATTTACTGAAGAGTCTGTTTATCTATGACTAACACATGAAACGGTGTCCAGAAAACCAGGGAACGTTACTCAGTCCCTGACTTCTTCATCTTCTAGTGTGGAGAAAATAAAAGTTCTTCTTGATGCCATTACGGCCATCTACCAACAGTTCAAAAAGGACAAAGCTGAAAGACGTGAGTATGGCAAATACATGTCCGTTTTAGATGCATGTTTCCATGCTTTACATATTCTTACACTAATCCGCGTGTCTGCTGGTCCTGTTTAAGTGTGCACGCCTGGAATTTGAATAAGCACAAGTCTAAGATGTCACTTTTTCTCTCACTCCAGGGCTACCTTACAATGAGGAACAGATCCACAAATTTGACAAGTAAGCTATGTTGAAAACATTACGGTAAATGCCTGGACATCGTTTTGATATTTTTTCTGTTTTTTCCATTCTGTCCTATTCTAAGGCAGAAGCTGGTTTTCCATGCCACCAAAGCACGTGCCCTGTTCACTGATGAGTGTGCCATGAAGTACCGTCTTTTCATCTCCAAGAGCGAGGAATGGATGAGGTACTGAATTTACTGAGCTCAGATCAGCAGCAGCACATCCCGATGAGCTAGTTAGTGACAGCACTGATTGGAAATCAGCAAGTCTGTAAATTATTAAACACTGTCGTAAAAGTGCAACCACAGGAGAGATACAGAAATAGAGGAGAGGAACAAGGGAGTGTGTATGCATGTTTGAGAGAGAGAGATACAGATACAGAGGAGACACTCTTTCACAAGAGACTCATCTATATAATCTCCCTAAGCCTCTGTTGCTGAGGTGTCAGAATCAGAAACCTTTATTTATCCCGGAGGAAATTGCTTATGTGGTGACTGCCACGAAACGGAGAGACACGGGACAAGAATAATATACAAAATTAAATGTAAGATAAAGTACAATAATAAAATAAGTCTAAACAAAATCTAAATAAAAATCTGTAGAAAAGAAAGCAGATTTTTTTATAGGAGAGAGAGAGAGAAATAGGAGGGAGAGAGAGAGAGAGAGAGCGAGAGAGAGAGAGAAATAGGAGGGAGAGAGAGCGAGAGAGAAATAGGAGGGAGAGAGAGAGAGGGAGAGAAATAGGAGGGAGAGAGAGAGAGAGAGAGAGAGAAACAGGAGGGAGAGAGAGAGAGAAAGAGAGAGAAATAGGAGGGAGAGAGAGAGAGAGAAATAGGAGGGAGAGAGAGAGAGAAATAGGAGGGAGGGAGAGAGAGAGAGAGAGAGAGAGAGAAATAGGAGGGAGAGAGAGAAATAAGAGAGGGAGAGACCCTCTGTATAATCTCCCTAAGCCTCTGTTGCTGAGGTGTGTGGCTGGTTGCCATGGAAACTGGACCAGTGATGGTCTGGGGACGATTGTACAGAGAGAGCCAGTCAGAGATAGAGGCAGGGCAGGCCTGTTTCCTGCACCACAAAACAGTGTGTTTACATATGAATGTCTTGCACAAGAAAATCACTCTCAGTTTCACATTGAACTGAATGTACTTTTACATTATACACTAATAGACTGTTATTAATATGTCTTGTCTCAATATTGCTTGTTGTATTGGTACAATTATCTATAATTATCTATATCCATACTGCTATCCACATTAAGACAGTATTTCCCTTGCTCCCAACACACTTGATGCAACATATCAGCTAATTAACAATTTTGGGTTGTTTACGGTTTGCAGTGGGGGTGTGTTAGATCAGGGGAAACCCAGAAATGTTCGGGCCAGGGGGGCTTCCAGCATCTGGCCTGGGAACTCCTGTTGTAGAGCATCACATGTGGTACATGTATTAGAAATCCTCAGACACAACCTGTATTGTAATTGGCATTTTGCTGAATAAGTATAAAGGAGATGCTCTAAATGTGACATTCTTACTGTGGTGTAGCACACTTGGGGATAGTGACTTTAATGAGTATGTTGTCATCACAGGAAAGTGCATCTTGTTAGAAAACAGCTGCTGTCACTATCAGGCCAGTTCATCAACATGGAACAAGAAGTGACAATGATCATGCAGCGCATATATAAGGTACGGCAAGTACTGCCTGTGGGTCTTGGGGGAGAGATGATGGGATTTGTTGAGGTTGAAGTGGAATATTGCAAGTTTTTTGAAAAATTCTGCATAGCTCAGTTATTGAAATCTTAGTCATTCAAAGTGGTTTCATTTTAAATGGCTAATTGTAGAGAAACTTGCCAGTTCATATTGCTTTGGTAGCAATAGGAACCAAGGGTTGTAATGCCTTCAGCACACAGACAGACACTGTATTTACTATTAAAAACCACCAATTAACCTATTGTCTTCTAAAAACTATTATAAAATGGTTTCTTGTATCATACAGCGTATTTGTAACCATTTTATGTAATAAAGCCCCTGTGAACAATTCAGACTCTGTACGTTTCTCTAGAAATCAGTCTAAATGACTTTGTTTACATATTAGCCATGTAAATTGGGGCAAATCGCAGAATTCCACATTAAGAAGATGGGAAAAATGGTCATATGCAAGTCTCATGTTGAACCTGTGTGTTTAGCTTCAGGAACAGCTACCACAGAAGATCATTCCCATGGCATCAAGTGGCATCAAGCCTCAGGCCTACCTCAGTCAGAGCACTCTAGTGGAAATGACCCTTGGGTGAGTGTGTAAACTTTTAATGTTAAGTGGTTGGCTGTGATGGCTCCTATCTCTCAGATCAGCCAGTATGGTAATTTAGTGAGATGGATAAGCACTTAACAGTGACAATAAAGTAAAAACATTTACTCTGATACATTTCTTAACAACAATGATTAAAAAGTTTCTTCACCTTTTACCAGGCTTTGTCCATGACAAGGAGATATATCCTGTTATTAAAGCTGTTACAGTAAGCCCCCACCCCCACCCTGGCTTATACACGGATCAGCAGTCGCGGCTTATACACGGTTCAGTCTCTCGTGGATTTTTTTCTGAGAACCGAACTAATAATTGTTTGCAGAAACCGCAGATATACTCCGTTTTGGGTTTTTTTTGCTTTTGTGACATCTGGGTCTCGTCCACCACGCCCCCTCGTCCTCGTGCTGGTTGTTTGTTTGGGCGCGGCAGACACGCAAACAAAATGAGCCTCCACTGCTCAGCACCGCACCCAAACATAAACAACCAGCACGAGGACGAGGTGGCGTGGTGGACGAGGCCCGAACCTCACAGTCAGCTGTACTCTGAGGCAGGAGGTTTGAAAGTAGCCAATCCGAGAGCGTTATTTATTTCTCCTTGCTGCTGATTGGCTGCTGCCCTTTG
>JBBJLS010000128.1:28754230-28773486 GCA_037577275.1 Bryconaethiops microstoma | reverse complement strand
AGCCAATCAGCAGCAAGGAGAAATAAATAACGCTCTCGGATTGGCTACTTTCAAACCTCCCGCCTCTGAGTACAGCGATATTTCACCATCCCAAGAAGCTCTTTGTTCTCTGGACAGTACCACAACCTTTATAGTTATATAAAGGTTGGTTAACCTTAAGTTATATTTTATATGGAAATGTAGCTGTATTTACATTAATATTTGTTACAAAATTAGTAAATTATATATTTTCTTAATTTAGAACTAAAACGCATGAAAAATTATATATTGCCACTAAAAAAAAGCTGTGACGTCCGGGCCACATCCGCCACGCCCCCTCGTCCAGCACGAGGACGAGGGGACATGGCGGACCAGGCCCGGACGTCACAAAAGCAATAAAATGCAGAGGATACCTGCAGTTTCCGCGTTAGTGCAGGGCTTTCAGAGAACAATTATTAGTTCGGTCCTCTGAAAAAAAATAAAGTGTAGCAGTGGAGCCACGTTTACAGTGCTACCACAAGTTGTCGACAACTAATGGTGCTCCCTTTGTAGTGAAATATGCAATTTGACAGTGGTTGTGTTTTACTTACAATATCCACAGTGTATTCAGAAAGGCATGCTGTGGCATATTGTGACATAATTTATATCGATAACCATGTATGTTGTCATATTCCTCTGGACAGGATCCACCCTGTTCTGCTCTATGTATCAATCAAGCAAACACCTAATTCCATGTGTGTTCTGTAAATGTGTTCCAGGTGGGTTTGTAGAGTTCTCACATCTGTTTCCAGGCCTGTGTGAAGGCAAGTCCACACTGGTGCCATCATGTATCTCACAGCCCTGCCTTCCTATTAACAGCAGTGGTCCCACTCGCATACTGCCTCACCTCTACCTGGGCTGCCAGAGGGACGTACTTAACAAGGTACGTTTTAGAGCTGTCCTTATTTCAGCCTACACTGAAATAAGGATGGTCTAGCATATGGTAACGGTCTCACAAATGGACCATTCAACAAAGACGCGGAGATGCGTCAGCACTAAACACCAGGTGGATCTGAAAACGAGCAAAACTTAATCTATTAGGGTTTCAGAATCAGAAAAGCTTATTTATCCCGGAGGAAATTGTTTATGTGGTGACTGCCACATCACACAGACACAGAGAGACACCAGAGTAGTGTAAAATAAAAAAGTAAGATAAAATACAACAGTGAAATAAATAAGTCTAAATAGAATCTAATAATAAATCCAAATAAAATAAAGTTAAATCTGAATAAAAATAAAAATCAGTGGAAAGACACCAACCATAATATGAATAGAAGTAGTAATATTGCACATAAGCTACAGAACTATTACAGTAATTAAGTGATTTAGCGCCATATAGAGGATGGAATATGTGACACATTCTGAATGTGTTTGTATATGTGATACACTTCAGTCCCTCATGGTCAAGATTTCACTACGTTAACTTTACAGAAGCTAAGTGGTTACAGAATAAATGTCTATTCACAAATAGTCTGATTCTTCTGCATGCCTTAACATTAATAACTTTATGGACTTCTAACTAAAGCTATGCCAGTTTTTCCGTTTTGTATTTCAGAAGATGTTTATAATTTACAGAAGATGTTTACAGTGTAACAAATATCTCATGAAACCACATCACTGTCTGCTCCTCTACCACAGGATCTGATGCAGCAGAATGACATTGCGTATGTGCTGAATGCCAGTAACACCTGTCCCAAGCCTGACTTCATTCCTGAGTCCCACTTTCTGCGTGTGCCAGTCAATGATAGCTTCTGTGAGAAGATCTTGCCTTGGTTGGACAAATCGGTGGAGTTCATAGGTCAGCTGTCAGGAAATATGCCTTTCAAAAGACTTGTTTCACACCAGGCGTAGTGTCACAGGTCTTACCAAATGTTATGGTTATTTAAAAAAAAACTGAAACTATTGTCACCTGCCAAGGCTGAGCCATAGCTTTTTCCCCAGTCTGCTTTCGTTTTGATGTTCTGTGGCCAGTATCTAAATGCAGGGTGCTTGTGTCAGAGCAGTCATTAAGGAATTTCATAGCTTTGCACTATTATGTAACACTGTAGTTTCTAAAGCCCTATGTAAATTCCGGAAGACTAGCCTTGCTCAGTGCCAGCAGGAGTTAACTTGCGACCTACTTACTTTCTTTTTTGTTCTCTAGAGAAGGCAAAGGCTTGTAATGCCAGAGTTCTAGTCCACTGCCTGGCAGGAATTTCCCGATCAGCCACTATCGCCATTGCCTACATCATGAAGAGGATGGATATGTCCTTAGATGAGGCATACAGGTATGATTTCAAACATGACGGTGTCCACCACACATCAGTATTTTAGTATCTCAGGAGTGATGCTTTTTCTGAGCACATTTTTTAATCTGGTCACATGAAGTCTAAGCTGCTGTTCTAAGGAAGTGGAGGCCTCCAGCACACCCTCATTAAAATGAATGTCACCAGCAATTAAAGCTCCCACGTTGAAGCTTGCTAATGGAAAAGCCGCGACACAAACAGTTAACTGCATACACTCTGCCCCTCTAGGTTTGTGAAGGAGAAGAGGCCCACCATCTCACCCAATTTCAACTTCCTGGGCCAGCTCCTGGACTTTGAGAAAAAAATCAAGAACCCCAGAGAAGTTGAGTTCCGATGTAAGCAGGCGGAGGAGCCGGCCGAGGAGTTCAGCCAGGACGGAGAAAGCAGTTGCCCAGGTTCACCCAGCATGGTTAGGATTGAGAACTCGTCCATGGTGGCGCCACTAGAGCCCCTTACTCTTCCGTGTGTTCTAGCTGGGGTTCCTGAGGAGCAGCTTCTGGCTCAGGCTTTGTGCAGCCTGCAGTTAGGCGAGGGCCTGGAGGACAGTTCCCGTTTGAAGCGCTCCTTTTCTCTGGACATCAAGTCATATGGCGAACCGAGTGCCCCCACACGGGAGAGTGGCGGATATGCTCCGGATTACTACAAACCGTCCTCCTTCAAAGACCCAGCAGCCAAGCCCTGCCAGTTCTCCCCAGTGCAGGAGGTTTCGGAGCAGTCAACTCCAGAGCAGAGTCCTGACAAGGAACAGGTCGACGGCCCGGCTAGCAAGTCAAGCAACACCAATCTACCCACAAAGTCTCAGCCCACAGCCTCCAAGCCCCCTCCTCCTCCGCCTGCAACCCGCCCACAGCCCCTGCACAGGAGCGGAAGCATGGAAGAAACCCCTAGTACCACCAGTTTCCTGCTGGGCCTGTCACGCTCACAGCAGCAGCTGACCAAAGACGGATTGGGAGCCCTCAAGGGCTGGCACTCGGACATTCTTCTTGGTTCCGTGGCTGTCTCTTCATCCTCAGTGAGCGGAGGGGGCTGGTACCTCTCTTCCGAGTCTGCGCGTTTTTACTCCACCTCAGCCATCTTCAGCAGCAGTAGTGGAGCTGGAGGGGCCCAGAGCAGCTTTGCAGCAGCATACAGCTGTAGCCAGGGGCTGGAGGCAGTGAGGAGGCGTGGGCGGCAGCGGAGCGGTGACCGTGGCGACTCACGCCGCAGTTGGCATGAGGAGAGTAGCTTCGAGAAACAGTTGAAGCGGCGCAGCTGCCAGATGGAGTTTGGTGATGGCATGACGGAGAGCCGCTCCAGGGAGGAGCTGGTTAAAGTAGGCAGCCAATCTAGCTTTTCCGGGAGCATGGAGATCATTGAAGTGTCCTGAAATCAAGACTTCATCGTCATTTTTAAAGAAAGGCTTAGGCAAAAAAAATCAATTTACAAAATATTTCGCTTACCCCAAATGTAATCAATCGTCCATGACACATTTTGCCACCCCAGTGCGAACTGTTTAGTTGTAAGGTTTCTCATAAGATTAACCTTGAATCTCCGATTCAGCTTTAGATTCAATATTGACCCTCAAGGGGAAATTTGTTTTTTAGATTCAGTCAACATATACACAGAGGAATCAACATATACACCGATAGCCACATTATTAAAACCACTAATGGGTTAAGTGTGGACCTGTCATGAGGTGGCTGTATTAGGCCTCATGTGAACAGCTGACGTATTGGAAGCAGGAAAAATGGGCAAGCAAAAAGGATCTAAGTGAATTTGACTAGTGATGACTAGACGACAGGGTCAGAGCATCTCCAAAACGGCAGGTCTTGTGGAGTGTTCCTGCAGTGTGTAGCGGTCAGTACTTACCGAAAGTAGTCCAAGGAAAGACAAATGGAACTGTGACAGGGTCATGGGTGTTCAAGGCTTATTGATGCGTGTGGGGAGCGAAGGTTAGCCCATCTGGTCTGATCACAAAGATGGGCTTCTGTAACCCTAACTGCTGAAAAAGGTAAAGTGGCTATGATAGAAAGTAGTCAGAACACACAGTGCATCACAGCTTGCTGTATGAATGTCAAAGCTGTTTTGGCAGCAGAAGAGGGACTTTCACAATAATGGACAGGGGGTTTTTATGTTATGGCCGATTGGTGTATAACATCACAGAACACTTCTCAGCCAGACCCACCCCACAGAAAAAAAACACAGCAGTCACATTCCATGACCCAGATTAGGTTCTGTATAACTAGTACAATTCAAAAGGTCAGCGGCAGTCGAAACAAAGAATGTCTGGTTTTTCAGACAGAAGCACTACATTTTTAAATTTCAGCTTCAAAGGATGGTCTTGATAGACCCGTATAATCACTAGCTTTCTTTATAATGTGATAATTCTATATGATGGAAAACTGGCCCTGCCGTACCAACTGCCAGTTATTACCTGCTTCATTAACGAGACTACAGAGTCTTTTCCTATTAGTACCTCCAGTGCACAACTAGGCAAAGTTTGTGTTGGCTGACTGAATACATTTGGGATAAACGAGAAAAAACTGTAAATTATATCTTTTTGACAAGCCATGGATTTGATAAACTCACAGATTTAAAACAGGTCACTTGTCAAAAGAGGGAAGAGACTGGTGATCTGGCCAAAATCTTCATAGATGGCTGGTTTGGACTATAAACAGCAAGTAGTGGTGCTTTGTAGACTCTATTACTGACCAAGAATATTTTTGTAATAGCTGAATTTTACAGGTAAAAACTTTCACCCAATGCAGCTGCATATCACTGAATGTCAAAAAGCAGACACATAGACACTTTCAGTTGGTATATATATATATATTTTTTGTTCTTAATTTAGTTCCATTTTTAACTGAGCCTATTTTTGTCTGTGGATCAGTATCGATTATTTGCTATTTTCAGTCGATATTGTGATTCATCCAATATGTCTGTCTGACTCCAGTACTGAAACTTGAGTCCGAGATCGAAGCATGAATGAAGTTGAACTGGATTGAAGACTTTTTGTTGCCGCATGCTTCGACATGCCACCAAGGTTTGTCTAAGTAGCATTTATCCAGTACCTCACAAATCCAAATTAAGGTCTTTTTCTCATGTTTTTCTTAGCATTTATTTGCTTTGCTTTTTTTTTTCTTTTACTCTTTTGTGTAGCTTATTTGCCATTAAAATCTCAGGACAATTAAAATCTGTTATTCTGAGCAACAGGAAACAACATTTTAAGGAGGTCCCCTTCGATGGAAGTCATTTTGAATTGTTTTGAAATTGTTTTATTAAGATAGAAAACTGCATGTTATCTGGATGAAAAGTCTGAACTACTCCAAAGTCAGTCGCTCAAAGTAGGCCAGAGGCTGGAAAGGACCAGGAAACTATGCTGTTGTTCTGCAAACGTTGGTTTAGTAAGTGCTGAGGAAGAGGAAGAGGAAGGGGCTGGGACTCTTGTTCAGACGTGCAACTTGATCTTGACTGGAATCGGATCTCTGAGTCGTCACAAACCTCCTGTTGAGTCTGAAGGAGGAACTCCTTTAGGAGTTCAGACTCCACTCCTCTGCACAGTGAAATGTTGCACTACTGTGTTCGGTTGAATGTGATCATCAGCAGTCATTTGCAGTAAGCTTTCATGTCGGCAAGTCGTGGTGATCTTGCATCGTCTTAACAAGTCAGTTATCAGGTACTGGGTGCAGTTGTGATTGCAGATTTGTTTGATTTGTTTGTTGGGCCTGTAGGATGAAATACCTGAAGATAGGGAGTGACCAGCAATACAAGATTCATGTTAGAATGATTCCAAACCATTTTGTTGAAGACAAAAAAAGTGTTTCATTCAGATAAACCAGTGATTGTCAATCCTAGAGGACCCCATACTCATGTTGTATCTGCTTTATCTCAACTCGGGTCTTGAAGGTCTTGCAAATTAAGCTTGAGTGAGTTAAGCATTTTCCAGTGAGTGCTTTTACATGCACACCAATAACATCAATGGATTTCGGCAGTAATCTGAACATTTAAGTCAATGTACACACTGGTTGTTTAATCAAGTTAAAGCGCTGAAAGCCAAAAAAGATTCCCGGATTTTAGCTCAGGACTATTTTTTTTTTAAGCGGGGGGGGGTGTTTGTTTTTTTTTTTTTTTTTGTTGAATTGACAACCTTGCTGGGATTTAATTTATTCTCTACATTTGCACGTGTGCAGAAACAGACCCGAAAAGACAACATTGACAAGTAACGTTTTGAGCAATTTGTAAGCAAATAAACTCCCAAGTGTTTTCCAGTAAAATGACTCCATTAGAATGAGAACAGGCATACGTTTTAAACGTCTCTTCACATGCTGAACTCTGGGGAGTTGATGACCATTAGTGAAAGGTGCATGTTGTGTCTTTAGAAATTGAATGTGTTCATTCTTCTAGAAAACTGAGTGACTTATGCTGAATTTGCAGGATTGCTGAAGTGCTTGTAAATGAGTTGGAAGAGTCTGATACAAAATCACATTTTTTTTGGTTATATTATGTACCTGTAAACGCACTCAATGTAGAGCCCACATAAATGGGCAGAGAATGGGGTCTCAAGAACTATAACTGGGATTGAGATAACCAGCTAAATATGATCCTGATCTTAAAAATGGTCCCTTCTACTGGATGCAAGATGTGCAATTTAGCAGCAAAACTAGCACAGTGGCTAGATGATAATTTACTTTAATAAAAGAACACCACATATGGTGAATCCACAAGGCCAATTACAGACAGCAAAGTCTCCAAAGGTCTACATGATCAGATTACAAACTGCTTGTTAGGGGTGGGTGATGTGGCAAAAATGTAATGTCATGACACTTCAAGAAATTTTAATGGTATACTGTATTTTAGGGGTTTTTTTTTGTTTTTTTTTAATCATATTTGTTCTTTTCTTTGGTTATGTTTGAACAGAAAAAAAAATCAGTTTACTGTAAATACCTTGATTTTTATTCAGTGTTTCACATACTTTGTGATTATAATAAACATTGCCACCCAACTACGTGTTATCTAGCCACAGTGCTACCTTTGTTAATTGGCCTTAACCACAACACAGGATTATATAGTTTAAGATATATAGAATATAGTTTATGCCCACAAATTCCGCTGTAAAATGTCGTGTTTCCTTCTTCTTTTGGCACAGGGTCCAAAGTCTTGTGTCTTTTGTCAAAGTAATTTATACATCATGCGGTGCCCAAAACCTTCAACGCTCTGTGAACAAAGTCAGAATGAATTTTGATTAAGAATCTTTAACATCACCCAGTGGCTTTTACATTGAATTGCACTGTATGTGGAATATGAAGCGCTGAGCATCCGTCAGTATTGTAGCCTTAATTCCATTGCATGGCAATGTGTTCTAGCTTGGAGTCATTTGGTCTTTTCCATTGGTGCTTCTTTGAAGAATGAACAAATAATCCAGTACAGTGTTTGTGGCAGCCTCAACATCCCAACTTTTGGTTTGTACTAGAACTCACAAGGCCTACATCATTTCAAAAGTAGGAATTGACTAGAGGCCTCCATGTATTTCAGTTGGGATGCTGCATTCGCGCTGTCTGACTAGAAAATGTATCTGTATCCAGGAACAAAGAGTGTGTTGAAAAAGTTCAAACCATTTCAGCTTTAGCCGGTTCTGCCTTAGGATTTGAACTCCATCTGCTCAGGCCGTGTTCACACCTCTACAACGCGCCGTCCTTATTCTCACTGAAAGCAGAGCTTTGCTGCTTGACTCTGGGAGGATCCAGCTGATGCAGAGTTGGCTGCACTAAAGACCAGGAGGATGGCACTTGGGCACACTAGTGCTTCACAGTTTGGGCACAGTCTGAGTATCCAAGAGAGAATATTACCAAAACCACCTCATCCACTCACTACCAAGCCAGAACCTTCCAGTGCATGATGTTAAGACTGGTTGCAGCACCTTGTTTTTTTGTTGTTGCTTTAATTTCTCCAGGTGTTTTTTTTTTTTTTTTTTTTTTAAACCACAGAAAAGGTGCGGCTAGTGAAACAAAAGGCTTTTAAGTTTGGAAGGTTTCCCTAAAGCTGTGAGAAATATGGCCTAAGAGTTCTATAAAAAGAGTGAAGGTTTAATAGTCTTTAATGACTAATCTGCTTGAAGTTTTGTGCTTCATCATGAATCTGCTATATAAGAATCAGCTGCTCAAGTTGTTTTTATGGACTGCCTCTCCAATCATTTGGCCTTAATCACCAAGCGTGTGTGAAAACCTACGGCTCCTTTGGAAAGACTGACGTTAATTTATAACAGAGCAAATGTCAGTGACAACCCGGGAGAAGCTCCCTGCTGGTAATCCTTTGCGTCCAAATCAAAACATATTTTTTTCCAATTGAATAATTACGTTATCATGCCTTTATATGAGGAGGATCGTGGATTCTGTGATGGGGTGAACATTCAACATGTCAACAGCTTCTTCCAGATGGTACCAGTGTGTGAAGGCCTGCGGAGATGCGTGACAACATAGTGTGCTTTTCCTTCCATTGTGTGCAGTTTTATTATGATGTGAAGTTGATGTGGTGATGATGATTTAGTTGTATGTTTGATTGTCAAATAAAACCTGAAACGGTACGCAACACATGCATGTATTTGTTACACTGTTATTGATCACAATGTCACAGGGCCCTGATCATGGAAAACTTTGTCAAAATATTGGTTGGAGTAATATTGTTAGGAAGCAAGTCTCAAAGCTTGCCATTCCCTACCCAGTTCATACAGTACATCTATAGAAATGACGCTGTGGCCTGCTGGTGGCCTGCTGGTTATAGGGAGTTGCCGCTGCAATCGGAAGGTTGCGAGTTAAAATCCCAGGACCATCCTCACATCAATTATTAAAGCCACGTATCTCAACCAGGGTTCCCATGTTTACACCTATTTATCAACTCCAGTTCATCTAACATACATGCTTTTGGATGGAAACCCACAGAAAAATGCAGAAAAATGTATAGAATGCCGTATTCTGTGTTTTTAGTTTTTAGACTTCTAACTTTAGTCTTTGGTTGTTTCTTTATTCACATTGCTCACAACTGTCATTGTTAACTGTTTCACCATACTGTGTTTACCAGAGGTGAGTTTTTTTAAATCTCAGTTCCTCTCGAGATTTTCCTGTCACTGTCACACTTGGGTTTGTCACTGTGGGCTTGGATTCCTGTAAAGCTGCTTTGTGATGACGGCAATTGGTAAAAAGTGGTTTGCAAATGAAGTCTGAATTGAATCAAAATGCATCACATCAGATTGTATTCACTGGCAGCCAAAAAGAATTACATAGGCAATACAGTGATGTTCAGTAACTGCTTTTGATGTTACTCTGCTCACTGTTCCAAGGAAGAAGATGAAAGAAAAATGATTCATCATGACATTATGGGAAGATGACAAAATGTATTAGGTGACAAGTTATTAGAGGACATTTGGACACCGTTTAAACTCATTGAGCGATTGTGATGCTATGTTTGGAAATGTGAGGATCAGAAAGAATGGCACAAGTTTTGTAATGATCCCAGACACACCAGAAATGAAAGCAACCAGCAAACAAGCTTTACGGTTGAGTGTTCGGGCTTGTCAGCATTTTATTGGGTTGTCTAGTGGAGATATTCACAAGGAGCAGTCAACCAAACACCGTAACAATATGATTTGTGAATCAAGATAAAATTAAAATACATAGAAACATCCACACACAGACAGAGCCCCAGTGTAAAAAAACCCCATTTTGGGTAAAATAAAATCGGGTTAAAACAAGAATAGAAAAAAAAGGATAAAGGAAAAGTAAAGCAATAAAATTTGTAGTTGGACACACAAACAGGCTTTCAAACTCAGTTAAAAGCCCAGGAATAAAAATTTTTAAGATTAGATTTGAATGATGCCTTATATAGAGGACTAATACCAGCATAAAGGCCATTGCAGTAATCCAAATGGGATGAAATTCATGTATGTGTAACCTTGTCCTTGTCAGTGAAAGATAAAAGGGTTTAATCGTGCGAAACACACCTCAGCAACCTTCACTACAGTTAGGGCTTTCGCGCTGATGCTCTGCTCTGTGTGTGGTCATCCACATCACTGCGCAAGCGCTGCGTTCTCACATGAGCAACACATTCCTACACTGCCCTTAAACTCTGGTTCCCCAAGTTCAGTCTCTAACTCTGGACCCAAGATAGGCTCCTCTACAGGAGGAGCTATGGGGCAACGTCATCTGGGCATTGGCACAGGCCCCACACAAATTGGATCTATGCACCTCTTCACTCCAGTGGTTCTACTGCATATGTGGTCCCTTGGACACCAACAACTTTGTATACAGTGGCAGCCCAGGCATCCTGGATCTTATTCCTGGTGGGTGTTCAGGCCAATGCCACTTCTTTTCAGGAGGTAGTGTGCACAAGAGGTTATGTAAGGTCCTGTTAAACCTCTCGCATTGTAGATTTCCCTGGGGGTGGTGGGGCACTGTGCAAGTCTTCCTTACCCCATACAACCTACATAGGTAACTAAAGCTCTCCCTGATCAAAGTGCAGACATTCTAGTAACCCATATCTCATAAACCACTCTTTCAGGATAACTTTAGTGGTGGTGTCTGATTCTGATCACATGTGGTAAAGGCTTGACTAAACTTGGTGAAAATATCTGTTATCACAAGCACATTTTCACAGCCATCTGTGGTTCATTCAGGTGTGGTGTAATCCGCAGCCACCACCTCAAGTGGGCGCGTTGCCAAAAATTTAGTTTGGGGTTCCTGAATCTTGGGCTTTCGCATTTTTGTCAACACGCACCTCTGGGATCTTTTGACCTATGGCTCTATATTCTTATGCATACCTCCCCAAAAACACCTCTGTCTCAACAGGCCTAAGTTACGCTCTATTCCCTGATGCCCCATCTGATCATGCACACTTTTGAGCACCTGTTCCTTCAGGCAGCCAGGCAACAATAGCTGATGACATTGCCCCAAATTAGCATATTCAGTCACACAGAACAAGATTTCATCCATTTCCCTGATTTGTGGCCACTGTTTCAACAAGGAGCACATTGGCTTTGGTAAACCCTTTTTCTCTTGGTAGGTCCAAAAGCTCCCTCAGCACTCTAGTGCTGGGTCCGATGGTTGAACCCTGGAGTTCTACTTTGGAATATGCAGGCAGGGTGGGGGTGTTGTCTTGAATTTCCTATTTCACTTGCCTTTAACGCACATACCTGCTGGACCTTCAAACACTCCTATTGCGACTCTGGGCCAAGAGTGGCACCTGTCCTGAGCATGTCACATATGGCTACACATCCATCATACTCTGCATCATACTCAGGCTGGTTGCTATGAGAGGGCATCAGCTGCAGAGTTACAACGGCCTAGGTGGTAGTTTACATGAAAATTAAATACCGCAAGCTGCACAACCCATTGCTGTTGAATGGCTCCTAACTTGGCAGTGGACAGATGAGACAGAGTGTTGTTGTCCATGATGATGGTGAACTTGGACCCCAGAAGATAACTCTGGAACTCTCTGTGACTACCTATTTAAGTGCCAGGAGCTCCAGCTTCATGCTGCTGTAATTCTGATCATTTTTTCGCAGCTCACCGAAGCCTCCGACTCACATAGCCTCCAAATTATTTCCTCCCTGTACCTCGTACAGAACCTCACCTAACCCCAGACTGCTAGCATCTTTTTCTAGCAAAAAGTGAGCGAGATGTTGGCAAAGCTAGTTAGCTTTCCCTTTAGTACAAAAGCTTGTGAACACTCTGATGTCCAGGCCAACCAAAACAACTGGTTAATCCTGGCCTGTCTAGTCTCCTTGGTACAGGCATTTACAGCATCATGAAGAGGCCCTGCAATTTGGGGAAAAATCGTCGATAAACCTCCTATAGTAACTGCATAAGCCCAGAAAGGACCTAAGTTCCTTCACACTACTAGGTATAGGCAAGGTCTTCACAGCGCTGATTTTTTTCAGGATATCTGCCTATGCCTCAAACTGAGACCTGATGACCAAGAAACCTGACCTCAGGCTGGAGGAAATGACATTTCTCAACCTTAACTCTAAGCCCTGTCTCTCTTAACCTCCTCAGAACTGTCTCTAACTTCACTAGGCAATCCTGAAATATTGAAAACACCAGTCAGTCTGAAGGCATCCATACATATTCTTATAAACCGAATGCACTTGTAAATCTATTGCCCTCTCATGAACTGCCACCTGGTGGTTGAAAAGAACTCTGCTCCGCTCAGTGCATCCAGACTTCCATCTATGCGTGGGAGTGGAAAGGCTTGGTCTTACAGTTTAGCCTCCTGTATTCTACACATAGTTTTAAACTTCCATCAGCCTTGCACACCAACACGACTGGTGAGGCATAGGAGATTGCGCGCTCTTGTATCACCCCTTTTTTAAGTAATTCAGAAATATGCTCTCTGACCTCTTTCTACTGATTGGGCGGTATGCGCTGATAGGGCTGGGAGACAGGTGTCTCGTCCACCACCATTTCATGTTTTACCTTATCAGTGGATCCCATATCTTCATCACGTCATGCAAACACATCAGCATACTTCATCAAAAGCTCTCCTAGCTCAGCCTGTTGTGCTGGCATACTTCCCATGTGTAGTTGGTCCATTAAGCTCTGCAGATCAGGGTTACCTGCTCATCCTTCTGATCAATAGTCATGGTTAGCAATAATACGCTGAAACTTTACCTCATAGGGATTCCCCTCAACACAGTGACATGATGCAAGAAAACGTATTCTTGCCTTAGGGGACAATCAAATATCCTCTGCCGAGAAGTTGATTATTTGGACTGGGAACACATTTGTATTAGTTGAGGCTACTGTTTGAACTATCATCAATGTAGCAGGGAGGAGAGCATTCCCTGTCTCAAACAGCATGCTGGAGTCACTATTAGGCTGCTGCTTATGCCACCTTGCATACACTGTGGCAACAGCTAAGGTGGGCACATGCACCTTGTGCCTGCCACACAAACTGGGATGGTCTTCCAACCAACACTGCCTCTTGTACTCGGTGGAAGGCCTCTCTCCAGACAGAACCTAACTCTAACCCTTTAGAGTTGTGTCAAACTCTGAGATTACTAACTGCCCACTAACCGTTTAGCAATGTTCATTCCGATTATGCCAGGTGGAGATGAATCCGATTCCGTAGCAGTGTTTCCTTTTACAACAGGGACTTCCGGCTCAGTGAACGCTGGTGCGAATGGCTCCCGCTGCTCTCCGGGTTTTTATCGGTTTTATCCTTTTCTTAATGCTGCATTGTTTTTTCATCCTGACACATGCTTGTGGTGTATTCTTGGCTGTTTCTTTATCTAGTAAGCTAGCTAGAGTTTTCTTCTGTTGTTTAACTGTTGTACTGCTGTTTTTGCTGTCCACGTAGCCTTCCTTTGTCCTAGATTACTTTCTTTGTGGTGTGCTTTTGTTTGTTTGTTGGCTGCCTTTGTGCCTGGTGGGGGTTAGCTTCATTAGCTTCATTGCAATCAGCTAGATATTTCTCACCTGGCGTTAGGGAGGCCAGAGGTAATTATTGGAAGTGGCTTACACTCACCCACAAGTATTTAAGGAGAAACACTGTGGTCAAGATAATTTACATTTCCAACCACACAAGCACCTTTCGGCAGAGGGGGTGGTCTTGTGATACTTTACAATGAAAATTGGAAAGTGTCTTCAGTGGCTGTGCCTGCTTGCTCCTTGTTTGAGTCCATTGCCCTACAAGTCAATGGGCCCAATCGTCTTGTACTAGCCACTGTCTACCGATCACCTAAACCCTATAATGAATTTTCTACCTCTTTAACTTCCATCTGTGCTTTGTCCCCTAATGTTGTGCTGTTGGGAGATTTTAATATTCATATGGATAATTTTAATCTCCTGTGTCGGATTTTACATCCTGCCTTGACAGTGTTGGTCTACAACAGTATGTTGACTTTCTCACACATTACAATCTCATTTGTTGTATTGGTGTTACCCCTCTCAATTGTACTGCATCCGATCTGCCCATTTCTGAACATAAATTAATATCCTTTAATGGCAATACAACAATATCAAGATCTAAGCCATGTCACACAATTTCATTCCGTAACCTGAAGAATATTGACCTACCTACCATGTGCAGTTGAATTAACAACCTTACTTTTACTGAAAACCTCTCCAATACTGAAGAACTGGTTTCTCAGTAAAACAACGGATTACATAGCCTCTTGGACACTCTTGCTCATCTTAAATCTCAGACTGTATCTTTTACCCGCTATGCCCGAGCTGAATCGCCTTAAAACCAAAGGACGTGGACTGGAATGACTATCTGCAAAAACTGGCTTTGCTTATTATAAAACAATGTTTCACGATCACATGCTTGTTTATAAGGATGCTCTTCTTGCAGTCAAATCTGCTTATTTTGAAAAACAATTTAAGATAAGTATTGGGAATAGTAGATATTATCCAGGCCTTTCCAACCCAGTTTTATTCATCTGAACAATGCACTACTTTCATGAATTTCTTTAATGTGAAAATTAATAACATCCACCAGCATTTTAACACATGAACAAACATGTTAGACAGTTCTCCATATTCAACTTCATCAAAGCCCTGCCTGATTTCCTTTTCTCTTTTACACTTCCACTGATCTTATTAAAAACGCCAAATCTTCTACCTGTCATCTAGATCTACTCCCAGCACATCTGGTTAAAGCAGGTCTGCCTTCTCTCTCTTCTTTAATAACTTCTATCATACATTCTTCTCTTAAATCTGGTTGTGTTCCTCCATCCTTCAAAACATCTGCTATAAATCCAGTTTTAAAGAAACCCGGTATCGACCCTAACAATCTCAATAATTTTCAACCAATTTCAAATTTACCGTTTTTATCCAAAATACTCGAAAAAACTGTTGCCACACAGTTGCATTCTTATCTTTCAGTCTGGTTTTCTTCCTTTCCATAGTTCCATCAAAATAATCAGTGACTTGCTGATGGCTGCTGACTCTGGCTTATTGACAATACTGGTTTTACTTTATCTGACTGCAGCCTTTGATACAGTCTCTCATCGCATTCTAAGTTAAGAACTGTTTCTCATCGCATTCTAAGTTAAGAACAACTTCTATTGGCTTCAGGGACATCCCACACTCCTGGTTTGCTTCATACCTCTTGGGCCACACTCAATTTGTTCAACTAAAAAAAAAAAATTAACAGTTCATTCTTGTCATTAGTGGTGTTCCTCAGGGTTCTGTCTTGGGCCCATACGATTTATTATCTTCTACCCCTTGGTAATATCTTTAGAAAATTTGGTGTAGATTTGGTGTTTCACTGCTATGCTGACAACACTCAGCTCTATCTATCTACCAAGTCTGACTCCATCCTTCCAGCCTCAGTCCTTTCTGATTGCCTTCTTGAAATCAAAACTTGGTTTCCTTTTAAATTTCTTAAACTAAATAGTTATAAAACAGAGATGCTCCTTGTGGGTACAAAATCTACTCTTGCAAAAGTTGACAGCGTTCCCCTGACAATTGACAGTTCCATAGTTTCCCCTTCTCCTCAGGTTAGGAGTTTGGGTGTCATCTTTAACAGTACTCTGTTCTTCAAAGCACACATTAATAACATTAACCGGTCCGTTTATTTCAACTTTTGCCACATATATCCTCTTTGTTCTTTCCTCACACCCAATAGTACCGCTACCCTTGTACATGCTTTAGCAACATCCCGTATTGGCTACTACAATTCTATATTAGCTGGTCTCCCTCACAAGCTCCTGCATAAGCTTCACTTGGTACAGAACTCTGCTGCCTGTGTTATAACCAGAACAACCTCCACTGAACACATCACTCCGGTCCTTCTCAATCTTCATTGGCTTCCTGTCAAATATAGAGAAAATGTTAAAATCCTGCTTTTAATATTTAAAGCTTTTCTTTTCACATCTACACACCCTCCCGTACTCTGAGTTCCTCCTCATCCAACCTACTCGCTACACCTTCCACTCGTTTGTCCACCATGGGATTTAGATCCTTTAGTTATGCTGCCCCCTATCTCTGGAACATTCCTCAAGAAATACGTAACACTGTCTCTCTCCCAGCCTTCAAATCATATTTTAAAACTCACCTCTTCAAACTTGCCTACTGTCTTTGACCTCATTTTTAGCTTTACACTCTTTTGATTTTATATGTGGTATGTTTTAATTGATCTACTCTCTCTGACCTTGATCCTAGACTACACTATTTTTTTGTCTTACACTCTTGTGATTTTATATATGTCGTGTTCTTTCACTTATCTTTATTTATCAGTTTTTCTATTTGTCTTCTTTTGCTTTTTTCCTCAATTTTATGATTTGTTTTACTTGTACATAAGGTGTCCTTGAATGTCTTGAAAGGTGCCTTTAAATAAATAAAATGAATAATAATCATCTTTTATTATCAGGAAAACACACTCTGGAATTACTTGTAAGTCTAACTCAACACAGCCTATGTAGGGTAGAGGTAATTTATTTGCTGTGGTTATTTTAAACCATATTTTAAACCCAGGGAGTAATGTAAGCACTTTGATGGAAAGTTTCTTCTGGAATCATCTCTATGGAGAAGACATGCACTGTACAACTGTACAGTGCATTTCTTCTCCATAGAGATGATTCCGGAAAAAACTTTCCATCAAAGTGCTTACATTACTCCCTGGGTCTAACAGTATATCTGTATGTCCACTTCAGGACACTCACCTACAGCATTATCCAGGAATGGTTCTTTAGTCAGGGTGCCTCTTAAGCCTATTGACTTGCCTCTCATTGCCCGGCTCATTGCCATGGAGGGGCCCCATGTCCCTGTACTGCAGGTCTAGTCATAGTGGTAGGCTGACTCCCTGGACTACGTTGTCCAGTACAGTAATATGTCCTATCCCTTCACAGCTCAAACAGATTGGCCGTGAAGGGATACTTTGGCTTGACATCTGTGTACTTTGGCTTGACTTTAGGGCTACCACCCCTACTGCCACTTTCAAAACCAGCAGTCTGACCAGCGAGTTCATGGACTGCATTGGCAAGTTTACCAATAGCCTTGCCCTGTTGCATAATTGTTTTAACTACTTCTTGCAGTGCCATAGCCAGGTCACTCCGGGCACTACTGAACAGGTTTGTTTTTCTGAGGATTCGTTTGGGCGCCACCTACTAAGTTTCTGTTTCTCGCCACAAGGGACAGTCTTCTAGAGTCACATCAGATCTGTTTTTTTCTTGGAAGGTAAACAATAGACCTAGTTTGAGCATCACCCAGGTTAGCAATGCTTGACATTACAGCATCATTTTCTATTCAGTTCCAAAATCTGTGACTGCAGCTGCACCAAGAGGTTACTTCCATCATCATACAAGGGAGCAGATGGGCCTGACTAGCTTCTGTGCTAGGAGCAACCACACCCTCCTCATCTGATGACATCTTGAACCGTCTTCTTCAGTGTCTTTACTGCAGTGGTATAACAGTCTCTAACAGTAGTGGTGGTTCTCTGTCCATAAGATGCTGACGTCATGTGGCTCTCCCTGATGCAGATGCTCCTCTCGTCAAATAACACCAGCCATGGACGTTGCACAGTCTCTCCAGGAACACTGTGCCCTGGAACCTTCCTTTGCTACTACTGTTGTCTATAGTCACTGTTGAGTCCAAATAACAGCCTTAAAACTAATCAGGGGATCCCACTTCTGACTCCAACTTTAGTGTGGCCAGTTCAAAAGAGAGGACACACACAAGATTATTTTTGTGGGTTATTTATCCCTGACTGTATCCAACATTATACTGCATTAATTTATTAGTCCAGCACATGGCTTCAGCCTATTTCAGCCATCCAGGTTAAGAGGGAACTGAGTAGGATCAGTGCTAGGAAGGCAGCAGTTCTAGGGTTGTACAGTCCTGTCCGGATCAACTGTGTGGGATAATGGTGCACAGTGTTGTGCCAGTTCACACTTAAAAAGAACGAGTTCGTAATTCAGTTCATTCAAATAAAAATGAACTAGTTCACGTTCATAGTTTTTTGTTTTTTTTTAATTGAACCAAGTTCACAGCTCAAAAATGAACTAGTTCACGTTCGTTCATTAGTTTTTTGGGGTTTTTATTATATCACGTTCGTTCGTTGGGGTTTTTTTTTTTTTTTTTTTTTACAGCGTCCTATCTGAACCTCATTCAATCTTCTCCTTTTATCTGTTATTCTATCTGTCAGTGAACAATCACAGACATAAGTTACATTAAAAACCCATTTTGAGGTTGAGAACAGATCTTACCACTTAAGCAACACATCATGTTATGCTGAAAGTGAAAAAAAAAACTAGGTGCAGGTATACTGTATATGGAAATTTTATTCAGACAATAATAACGCAAAATGTAAACAAACCGTGTCTGCCTCAATTGCAACATTCAGACAATATCGCTTAAAGTGCTCAGAAAAGAACAAAACTAAAAGTAAACAAAACGTACGGTTTTCCCCATCTAAATCTACACCGATTTCTTAAAAAAAAAACAAAAAAAAAAAACGGAATAAAATGTTTAAACAAACTGCCTTCAGCAGAGGCGTCGGACCATCTGCCCGTAATCTGCTAAAGTAAAACGTGAGCTCGCGAGTTCAGTCTCGCGAGAGTCCATAATTTGTGAACTGATTCGTTCAGTTCAGCGTTCACGAAAAATAGGAACGCGTTCAATGAACGTGTTCGCGCACAACACTGATGGTGCACATCTTCAACCTGAGCCTGAAGCTGGGGAGAGTACCATAGCTTTGGAAAAGCTCTTGTGTGGTACCAGTGCGGAAGACCCCACAGGTCGGTTGCTCTGAAATCCCACCTGATGAAGACCCTGGAGCGGTTGGTCCTTGCGCAGCTTCAGTCCCTGGTGAGCTCCAGCACTGGACCCACTTCTTTTTGCCTACCAGCCTGGCATCCCCATCTCTGCTGGGGACAGAAAGAGACTGAACAGGCTGATCCGGAGCACCAGCTCTGTTCTAGGATGCCCTCTGGACCCAGTGGAGGTGGTGAGTGACAGGAGAATGGTGGCGAAGCTGTCATCC
>JBBJLS010000128.1:28728922-28747057 GCA_037577275.1 Bryconaethiops microstoma | reverse complement strand
TAAATAATACCACTGCTCTGCACTTCTGGTTAGATGCTAACTGCATTTCATTGGTTTTGTACGTGTACACTGCACAACGACAAAGTTAAATCTAATCTAATCGAAGCCCTTTTTTGGGATGCAAAATAAAGGCGACAACTATAATTACAAACAAAAATCCAAAAAACGGAGATGAAAGGTAGATATTTTCTGAATATTTGTGCAACAATGTCCTATTTATGTGTATTTGTGTAAAAGTTTTATTTTATGACTAATCTAACCTAATGTAATCTGTCCATTATTTCATAGAAATTAACATGACAAGGCATTTTATAGTTTTGGACAGAGCAGGAACACATGTAGCAGATGTTAAATGTTTAAGATAAGTAATACGATCGATTGAAAAGTTGCCAATCTATTCGCAAACCTTCCTATTTATATTCCACTTCAATCAACTCTTCTGCTCACAGCACAGATGGACATGCCTTCACGAAAACTGATGGCGACATTTGGATTCGTTTTTGGGTCTTTACAACATGTAGCAGTGTTCGGAATCAGTAAAATAGGGCCACCCAAGTCATAGAAAGTCATCCTTTACTACCTGTATGAGCGATGTGTGGAGGGACTGTTGGACGAGTAGCCAAACTCCATTGTGTACTGAGACCGCACTGTAGCAGGAGAGGGTGGAGGGTTCAGGATCTGCAGAAAGAATAGAAAGAAAGGAGTGATGGAAACAGAAGAAACAAGAATATCTTGAACAAAGTTTTCCGACAATCATTGTATTTCACATGGGAACATCTTAAATTTTTTATAGCATCAATTAAGTGCTGTTTGGGACTTTTGAAGGCTCTCTTTCTAAAAGATCAGATTGCTCAAATGGAAGAAACCCTTTTATAGAATGGTGGGTTGGAGTCACAGACAGATGCCATTTCTGTATGGGAGGGTAAAGTCAGGATGACTTACACTTACACTGTTCTGTTGTTGGCAGCACGTTTTAATAATGCTTTTTTAAAAATACAATATTGTAACACTGAGGATAAAGCAACTGCACTAGTCTGAACAGGAGAAAACATTAGAACTGAATAAGAAAAAGGAGCAAATTCAAATAACCATTAAAAAGGCGAGGCCTGTCACAATCATGAAATTTCAGCTTATGATTAGATGGCTCATAAATGACTGTGATGTACTCTTAGCAGCTTCCAACATAGTCTGAGCTCAAATAAACATATTAACCATTTCTGCCCACTAAAGATGTAATAGCACTTGTTTGTTGCTGAACTATTATACATGTATTTGCCTAAACCCAAGTGAAGCAACCACTCTATAAAAATCACAAATTGTGTAAAATAACTGCAATCAGTTAAAAAAAAAAAACTGCAATAAGTTAACAAGGTAATTATAAAGGAAGAGTGAGGGTAACTTGGTTGTTGAATGTATGTGGAGTGTGTTTGAAATAGCTAATATAATGCTGATTTCCACTTACAGGAGGAAAGTAAGTGCCCTTGGTACTAGATGAGCTGCTCGAAGAAGCTCCTGTTACATGGGCACGGTCATATGGAGGTCCGCTGCTACCGCCCATTATACTCAATGAGCCAATCACTGACTTCCCACGAGACATGCCTGCAAGACAGTGTATGGGACATACGTGAAGCACCAGGCAACCTGATATACAAGGAAATGCTGGAGACTAAATTAAATCACAAAACTGTTAACATGGCTAAGCTAACCTATATGTACTACTCCTTATATACTGGAGTCACACTATATACAAACATGCATATCAAATCATGAGATGGGGAAAAAACACACATTCTCCTGTCCTTCACGCTTGTTCTCATGCATAATTAATTGGTTTTATTTCTATTCCTTCTATGACAGTACTGAAGCTGTCATAGATGGTGTTACCTGGCAAAGAGCCTGAGAGAGAGCCGGGATGCGGCACGTAGCCCAGTGGCACAGAGGACGGCCCATGGACTACAAAGTCGTTGGTCATGGTTTCACCATCGTCATTCATTTGTGGGCACAGTACGCGCTGACACACGAAATAGATGGCGCCCACGACAAACAGCGTCATCACAACACCAACAATGGAGCCAATAGTGTTGGTGGGCTGGGGGGAAGGCTCTTCGGTGGGGTCTGCGTGAGAGAAATAATTAATTTATAAAGTTGCCAACATTGTATTGAATGTGTATTCAAGTTTAGAGGCGTTCTTACAGCAGCCAATTTCATCAGAGTTGTCCATGCAGTCCATGTTGTGGTCACACTTCTTGTGTTTGCCAATGCACTGGCCACTGTTGCAGGTAAACTGGTCCTGAGGGCAATAAACTGGAGGAGAGAGACACACAACATGGTTAGAACACTAAAAGTAAAGTTAGTAGGCTTACGAAGTGGTAGTGATGCTACTACCTACAGAGTTCGCTAAGCAATAACACGACTAAGTAGGTTTCCGATTCAAAACCTCATCTGATTTCATGTTTCCAGACAAGCAAAATAATAAATATGTAGACTTTACGTTTATATTTACGGCATTCATCAGACGTTTAATAATGAACATACTAAAAACACACAAAGGGATCATGTGTGAGGGAAATTAATTGATCCTGCAAATGTTGCCTTATATAAGCTCCAAAGCCACACATTTGTAATGCTGAAACAAGCATGTTAGCTTTTCAGACAAGCAGACATGTTTAATGCAGAAATTAAATGACCATCATTACCATCAAAATCTGCCACAGGAACAAAAGCCAAGAAGTTGTACCTTCACACTTGTTCTCGTCTGAGCGATCCTGGCAGTTGATCTCTCCATTGCAGCGTAGAGAGATGTCCACACACTGCTTGCTGTCACACTGGAACTCTTCATCTGAGCACACAGGGCAGTCGCGCTCATCACTCTCGTCATCGCACTCTGCAAATCCATCACAGCGCCATGCCTGTGGTATGCAGTCCACCTCACCCGAAGCGCATGAGAACTGCACCGGTGAACAAGTGGGCGGCTCTGGGGGAGCAAAAAAAGTTTAATAACACCATCTACCAAGAGCTCTCGCGACTCCTAAATTTCAAGTGCTTTTCAAACACACACATGAAATTCCACAGATCTGATATCATCAACAAAGATTTTAGAATGTTGACATGAAGCCTCTGGAGCTACGGTTCAAAAATAGTCAGATGATTAATGCTATTACATTTACTTTTGGGTAAAATGCTGACTGAAGCTGACCTCTCTTAAATATAGCAAAACTCCAGGTGCGTAATATTAAAGACGCTAATTAAGGAGGGTGATAGTACCTCCACATGAAAGCTCATCTTGCAAAAGGACCAGGTGAACAGGGCAGGAGCAGCGTGTGGTTCCATCTCCCTTCACAATACAGATGTGGGAGCAGCCGCCATTGTCAGAGGTACAGGGGTGTTTATCTGGAAAAACAGTGAGAGCGGCATTAAGTTTGCAATGGTTTTGCATGTACTCGTTTTGGAAGATTAATGATGGTTTTCCCAGAGACCGGTCTGGGTTTTCACATATGAATTTCATTTCCTTAGAGCAGATGTCTGGATCATTTGGGGAGGCAGTACAGTGTATGTTTATACGTCACAAAACAACACGGGCTTTGATGTTTGGAAAATAAACATTCCACATTAGAAAAGTATGCCAGGGTCCCAAACCTATCAGGAAAAAACTGACAAAGCATGCAAAGTTATCTAGTCAAGTCTGGGTTAAACATATCTTTTTTTTTTTTTTAAATAAGGATTCACAATTGACTATGATTTTATAACTAAGGCTAAGTTTAGTTCTTTGGTTGTAATGTGTTTCAGACAAACACTACACTAGCTCATGATATCTTGTTTATTAGCCTCAAGAGGCGAAAACAATTTGTTAAGTAAACAAACTTTTGCTCTGCGACTGCCCTGATGGTCAAAATGAGTCATGCGCTCCAAAAGCACATTATAAGCTCATCAGAGGCAAAAGGGGGCAGGAACCCAAGTCTGTCAGCAGCCATCATCCCTTTGATTAATAGAGAATCAGAACTCACTGTACTCCTCCGTATTGAGCTCATGAACAGCATGGATGTCTGTCAAAGAGGCAATGCGCGCCTGGATCTTGGTGCGGCCCTCACGTGTTGTCTTGTCTATTCGCTCAATCATCTGCTGCTGTCGATCAATCCAGTAGAGGTGATTTCCGAACACAGTCAGACCGACCGGCTGCAGGATGTTCGAGTCCTCGATTACAATACGATTAGCCCCTGAGGGAAAAGGAGGGGTAACAGGGAAGCAGAAAGAAGGGAATGGTCAGGAAAGACAGAGGGGGAAACAAAAAGCAATCCACTGGTGGAAGGGGAGGTGTGGCATGTGCGGAAAGCAGAGAGGGACAAAAATGATTAACCAACCCGGAAAGGGGATATATTTGGACAAGTGAGTAAAGCCCAAGCAAAAGAGTGATTTACGGTGTTTTGGCAGCGGGGAGCATTTGCGTAAGGTTCTAATGTGCTACAGCAGAGGGGAAATCATATTTGCGTGATGAGAATAATGACTAAAATGTGTCTGAATCAGGGCCAGACCTCACAAAAGAGGAGGATCACTTCAGCAATTCATGGACTACGGATACGTTGTGAAAAGCAAACTACTGGTATCTTCATTCAAACTAGTTAAATATCCTTTTCACTCATTTGCCCCTGCCTGCACTAAACTACGTACAACAGTTTTACTTTAAAACCGTAGCAGGTTTTAACTACAGCAGTTCAAAAACAATGGAGCAGACCAACAACAAACTACGCAGAAATAATTTGAGCAGTTGCAGGTAACAGGGTGTCGTGTGCTGCAATAAGACTTTAATCTAGTTACTGTCTTGCTTGTTTCACTGTTGTACAACTGAACACAAGAGACACAACTGACCTGTCATAGTGGCTAAAATGCACTACTCTGCTGTGAGAAA
The DNA here is from genome assembly GCA_037577275.1 of Bryconaethiops microstoma. Lineage (NCBI taxonomy): Eukaryota > Metazoa > Chordata > Actinopteri > Characiformes > Alestidae > Bryconaethiops > Bryconaethiops microstoma. Next base: position 28,742,154 of record JBBJLS010000128.1, on the reverse strand, counting down.
AGTGAACAGGGAAAACAGTATTTGTAGCCCAACCCTAATCCCAGACAAAGAATGGATCAGAGCAAACCTGTCAGATGTGGATTGTTTAAAAGGGGGGGGGAAAGATCTTGATGTTTGTAAGCTAAAAAAAATGCCAAAATGCCCATTGCTGATGCCTATTTAAAATGTTCATTGCAGAATAACGTTTAAAATATTGAGTTAAACATTTATATACTACATGTCAAATACAACTGTTTTATTATTACACTGTGCATAACAAAAACTGTACACTGAGTGTAAATGGCATCAAAACTCATTCATACGACAGCTTAAGGTCACACAACCACTTTAAGTCTACAGATCACAGTCAGGCACTAGAGGGCATTCGGGGTGGGCTGATGCTTTTACTTCTTTAATACCCTGACCGCAAAATACATTCCATGGGTGGATGAGGGGACCAAAGGGCAGCCAAGCATGATGGCTTGTTGTTAACACAGTGTGTGTGTTTGCTTTGAAGCCTCCCTAGCGGAGCTCCAGCTCCTATCACTGCAGGCCTACTCCAGCTGGTGCTGCTTGGACGCGTGTGTGCGTGTGCTGGGAATGTGCTGTGCATGAGGCAGCGGGCCAAGCACTCTTTATCAAAGAGATCCCGCTCATTGAAGGAAGGGAAAAAGAGCCCCGGGGCCAGTTTCACAAAAGTCTAAAAAAATTAAATCTTAAAGGAGAAACAAAAACATGATCTCAGCTATGATCTATTATTTTATTATTTTAAAAATATATTTTTTAAATTGTTCAGTTACCATTTTACACCCATCTTTTGTTTTTTTGGTTTTTTTCCCCTAGTTGTCCCTCCCCCACTTTATTTGTATTGTTTTAAGTGAATTGCATCCTGCAACTATGACAGGCTTTAACTTATATACATTTGTAATTTTAATAATCTCATTTGAAAGCATTTTTAAGAACTTCAGTGTTTGTCTTAAGGTACGAATATTTTTCTTTGGACAGCTTTTGTATATCTAGTCCCTGGTCTGTAAGATTTTCTGCTAACCCCTTTTTTCTGCTAATCTTAAATTGCTATATTTATGGTACGCACTCCTGGACAGTACACTGGCCATGTTTCCCAAGTGCAGCTCTAAACCTTCAGAAAGGTTGAGGGAACTGGGCCACAAGATCCAACACAAACAATCTCCTTCTCTGCATGACCTGCATGATGTATGTGCTCATAAAAAAGGTGTCAGCGTACAACGGCCAAGTTCAACACTTCTGACACGTAATTATAAAATGGAGTTACTCAATCACGAATATTTAAGGTCTACATAAATGTGTCTTCACAAAGAACCAAAAATAACTTCAGTAGCGCTTTTTGTGTTTCTTTATAAACATACCTTCAAAACAAAAGCCAAGATTTAGAAAAGGGCGGTTTTACACCCAGTATTAAAGAATGCCCTGCCAGCTCCCTCTCTGGGCAACACTTTTTCAGAGGATTTCAACTGTCTGCGTAAGACCATGCAGCAACTTGAAAAGATATTGAACACTGTTTGAATGTTTATGCTGAAAACTAAGCAATCAGTGGTTTGGTAGCTGAAAAGCCTTATTTTCTTGCAGACATGAATGGATCGATAATTAAGAGTAGCTGGACATTATCACTGATTTGTATTACCATATTATGATCATCATTTGTAAAATATTATGCTTTCTCACTACGCACTTGAGGTAGCAGAGCAATTAAGTGGAATGATATTAGCTCGTATCATTTACTTTCGACAAAACAAAAGCAGTATAGTTTCCCCCAAAGACTCACCAGATAGGTCGCTGCTCTCTATGCGTCGCAAATCCATGTCCACCCAGAAGAGTTTCCCCATTTCATTGTCGATAGCCAGGGCGACAGGCTTGCCCAGGCCACTGAAGAACAGCACCTCTCGCTCAGTGCCATCCAGAGCTGCTCGTTCGATCTTAGGAGAGCGGTCCTGCAGGTTGGTGAAGTACATGTACCTGTTGACAGAGTCAACACACTGTCAGCTATAACAGTCAAAAGAAAAAACAAGTAACATAACTGATATTATTATAGCTTTTCATGTTTGGTAAAATGAGTTCACATAAACTGTATGTATATACCTCCTTGTTCAAATTGTTTGCATGTTGGGCAACGACAAAAATTAGACAAAATCGCGAATAACGCATGGTTTTCTGAGATTAATTAATTATACGCAAAATTAAATAATGAATTCAAAAGCAGCGTATTGCGCACTTTTATTTTTAAAGTACTGCTATATGAACAAAAGTACAATATTATTTGGTTTGCAAACACTTTAAACTAATAAGGAGCTATTTAACAGAAGTATTTCCTTTAAAATATTTCTGTAAATCTCAAACATTAATGTAATCAAATCAAACATAAAACCAAAGTTATTTGCCACTGCAGGGTGTTCACATTTTATCTAGTTTGTTATAGAGAAACAAGTTCCCCTCAGAGTCCAGAGCATTAGAGCAGCTGCAATAGGGGACCAACTCCATATTAAAGTCTGTGTATCTGAATGCAGTGTCATTTAACATCTGTTGGTTTAATGGTCAGACGTCCCAATACTTTTGTCCGTATAATATGGCTTGTCAGGCCTTATTTTTCAATAATTACCGATGGGCTTTACATTATACCTTACATATTGATCTGTAAGCCCTGTATCATGATTCATATCGCATTGCCAGATTCTTGCCAACGCACAGTTCTAGCAACAACCTAAAATACCATGCCAGACATACCAGCAATGTTTAAGTAAATATTTCCTTCCCTCAGTAGCTGTATTCCTCCAAAAGCATACCATAACAAATGTCAAGATGTAAAAAAAAAAAAATTACTCCAAGTCTCCTCTGCCAACATAAAGCTTATTATTATTTGTCTACTTGCAACTAACCAACTTTAAAATAAAGTTTAACAACCTACAATATAATGGCAGACAAACCCAGCAGTGTTTTCCTCTTTCCTCACAGGCTTTATTGCAAAAGAGAACCAAAACATGACCTTAGAAACACATTCTATCATCAAATAAAAAGCCCTGCAATTACAAATGAAGTACAAGGAAAGTTACTATGCATAACTTACTAGTAAATGTGAGACCAAGAGATGCATGACTATTACTGTATATAGCTGAACAACCAAGTGATTAATAAAAAAAAAAAAAAAATAAAAAAAAATCATGCTGGAAAACAAGGCACTGTTCTCTTGATCCGAGTACTAAAATGCATCAAATGAGCCTGGAGAGTTAAGAGCATATTTTTGATGCATGGCGGGTAACAAGGATCCTGGAAATGACTCACCCTCTCTCTGGGTTCACCACAATTGCTCTTGGTTTGTCGTGCTCTCCACGAAGGACCACTCCTACTCGTGTGCCGTCAGTACGGGTAACGTTAATGACGTTGGTGATCTCACTGGTCCAGTAGATGAAACGGCTGTAGATGTCAATGCTCAGGTCGAATGGCTGCAGGCCCAGGTTGTGCCCCCCCCCCAAATTGGACACCACAGTCATACTCTGAGGGAAGAGAACGGCCAGACTGAACATAAATCTGAGATTTGATTGACTCATGCGTACAATTACTGCCACTATCTGCAAACTACCAACCTCAAAGCAAGGAAATGCAAAAAATGTGCATTACTACAGAGCTTCGCTGGGGTTAGGATGCACCGATTTAATGTGATGAATTAAATTTTATTAATTTAACATGAGAATATTGGTACACATGCACTGTGCACTTGTGGTGTGTACCTGATTGCCGTTCTCCTGGGAGCGTCGAATGACGTTCTGTTTCGAATCTATCCAGTACAGCTGTTTGTCAAACGGGTCATAGTCGATAGCTCGGACGTTGCGAAGGCTGTGAATTGGCAGGATGATGTCAGGACTCTGTTGCTCGTCCATCACCATGCGATTGATAGCTGTTTTCTGGCTAAATAGCAGAAAGGAGGTAGGCGCTGAGGAATGAAGAAGGAAACAGAGTTAAGAAATTGACATTTTAATGGCTTTCTACAATTTACACCGGTCAACAAGAAGCAGTCTCAACAGCTTTAACAGCATAAAAAAAACAAAAACAAACAACAAAAAAGCATAAGCTGTGCATGAAGAAAAAACTTAAGAAGGCTTTTCAAAGGAATTATAGTACATACTGCAATGGTATATATATTCATTAAACCCCTTTGAAATGAATTGAAAAACTCTAGCCGTCGGTACATTTACCGAGGGACCTCTACATGAGCAAAGAAGCGGTGGGAGTAAAGAGAGCCAACAGTCTCCATGGTGGCCATTACAATAAAAACACAAACACATACACATCTCAAGTGCAGATGCACACGCACCCCTTGCTGAGCCTCCCATAGGAGAGCCTCGGCGTGAGTCTGAAGTGTTTTTACGATGTCAGACATGGCGAGGGAGCCGAGGACGGCCTTAACCAGGCTTTGGTTTCCCAACGCCTGCCAACTTGGCAGTGGTCTGGCCAACCGCGAGAGCTTTAAAAAGAAAATAGCCTGCAGAGAAGCAGGCAGGCAGGGAACGAACTCTCTCCATGTCCAGGAAAAGAGCCTGGAGCCCAGTGCTACCCTTGCAAGGGCCTCTCTTAGCTCCAGAGCTGCATGCTCCTCCTTCCTTCATGCATGCATCCTGAGCCAGCACAAACCTCACAACCTCACACAAGCAACCCTCAGCTGTAAAGGAAAGAGTCTGCACAAAGAACTTCTGGTAACACTAAAGATGGCACGATATTGCGTTTCCATACAAAACATTCAGCTTAATCCGATACCGAGTTAGTAATTCTTATATTTCTAGACTTCAAAAGATTTAAATATATTTTCGACTGAAGCACTTCACTCAAGATAAACGAAAAGCAGACCATTAAGGTTACACTGCTCAAACACTACTATTCCTCAGGAAGAAATATACAGTTTACACGGCATCACAACGTCAGTTTATGTTATGTCAGGCTAAACTTGTTACAGGATTGGATTTGATTCATTCTTTTAGTTTCCCCATTCGAGATCTGATCCACATTTTCTTATGATACAGGCTCAAGACCTGTTTATAACAATTGAGGCCTGGCATACATATATACATACCTGATATAACTCAAGCAATATCCACGGGCCATGGCAACATGAAAAGGGCAACACGTCCATTTACGTATACTTAAAGATCAAATAGCACTACTCAGCTGGGGGCAGAGTAAAATGTTACATTACTGATGGTCTAAAATGCCTAAAATAAATTCTTTGTTCTCAAACACTGTAAGGCAAAACTGAAGTGTCAATCCTTTCCTGGTCCGGATGTCTATGAGGAGTGTACCAGGTACTCACCACTGCAGGTTTTGTTGTCATTATTGAGAGAGTAGTGTGCTGGGCAGCCGCACACATAGCTGCTGACAGGCACGGCCAGGCAGAGGTGGGAGCAGTGGCCGTTAGTGGACGCGCAGGCGTTCCAGCCACCCTGCCGTGATGAGTGGAACACCAGGATGTCCATCACATAATCCAGGTGGCCCTGGATGAGTGTGCGGTTCTGACCGCTGGTCTTGTTGGCCCGTTCAATGCTGCGCTGGCTCCAGTCTGTCCAGTAGATATAGTCCTGGTACTGTGTGAGACCAAATGGGTGAGGTAGATCATCCGCAATCACTTCACGCTCAAGACCTTAAGAAAGAGGAAGAAAGGGTTAGGATATTGACCAAAAATAAATAAATACAAGCTTGCAAACATACACATACAAAGTGGTTGGCATGAAGAAATACAAAGGCTCAGTCACAGACTAAAAGTCACTACTTTTAACACAGTAGCGGCAATCAAGTGATAACATGGAATCATTATAAAAGCTGTTCGGCACCACTGATTGATTAGAGTATACACGGAGCCAAAGGGAGAATTCCAGGCCCAGAAGCCTAGCAGGTTAGTGCCAACAGCTTCAGTTTCCGGCCTTTTTAACTTCTTTTTGAAGTCTCCAGCACCCCCATCCACTATTATCCAGCACCACAGCAGACCCAACTGGTTAATTGAGACCATATTGCCTGGCTTTATGTAAGCTAATCTTTAAATGAAGATCAATGTTAAAAGGACAAAAGAAACATAAGCAGTGTGATTAACCCATAATGAACTGAAATTCTTACACAATATGTAGGAATTACAGATATTAATGAAAAACTACCCAGCTACATATATAAATTGTTAAACAGCCTAATAAATAAAGAAAAGACAACTGTCAAGAATAACTTAAAGTAGCCAGCAATTACCAAGCATGTTGGAAGATTCAATGAGCGTTGTATCCAGATCTGTCCAGTAGAGACGTCTCTCAGCGTAGTCAATGGTGAGTCCGTTGGCACGTCCCACGTTGTGCACCAGAGTTATGCGGCCCGTGCCATCCATGGCCGCTCGGTCAATCTTGGGCCTCCCACCCCACTCGGTCCAGTACATAAAACTACAGAAAAGAGCAAGAAACACCACAATGATGACGTCTGAGTCTTCATATTAGTGTTCTGCCCAAATGCTGTGATATTTGCTTTCCTCTCTCATAAAGAAATAGAGCACTGGCGACGGTAAGTACATGTCAAACCAACAATCCCATACACAATCAACCAAGCGAGGGTCAACAAAGAGAGGAGACTTGTGCAGTGCTAAACAGAAATTAACACATACCAACACTACAAAAACTATTAGTTTAAACAAAAACTGAAGTAATCCTTTGCATTTGGGAGGCAGTTGGCCTAAAACCCTTGAAACTTCATTTTATAGAATATTTTAAGGGCCCCTGAGCAACAATAAAAAACCTGCACAACAGTAAACCACAAAGAGCGTTTTTTTGGGGGCATCAAAGCCAGCTAAAAAGCACAGAAACGTTTCAGTTAACCTGTTTGGAACAGATATCATACCCTAAATGGCAAGTAACAAAAAAAAAGAATATATATATATATGTGTGTGTGTGTGTGTGTAAAAAAATAAAATAAAATAAAAAAAGCTTACCACTACTAAGAAAAATCGTAACATTTACGTTTTTTCTGACTGGTCAGTTATTAGGTTGCAACCTGAATTATATCATGGTCATTAACCCACAGTACAAGGATCTCACAGACATGTATATTTGAAGTTACAAACTGTGTCTCTGACAAACATCTGCAGAAATATCTGCTGAAGGAAATGACTGTAAAGCTGTAATGTACTTAAGTTGAGGAATTCATTTTTAATACATTGTGTGATGCAAGTGTACACTAACCACCACTGAAACGAGTCTTTACCAGAGATTAATAATATTTATATAGCTGTGATACACAAAGGCTGTTCAGAAAGTGAAGGATTTAGTATCAACACTTCTATATAAGAATATGCAAGCATGGTAAACGACTGGCTCAAAATTTCTAATTTAATTTACTGGCAGATACAACAATAATGCATACTGCATTCTACAACTTTAGTCTTTCTTTCTCTCTCTCTCACTCCAACATGTAGTATTAACAAAAAAATTTTTAAAAAAGAATGTATTGCTGCAATAATTAACAGTGACAACTCTAATCAAGCTAGAAATATCAAATTCACCCTTCAGCAGGGTCCAGTGCCAGCGCTCGTGGACTGTCCAGGTCCTTCCACACCAGGACCTGCCTGTGCTGGCCGTCCAGCTTGGCCACCTCAATGCGGTTGGTGCCTGTGTCGGCCCAGTACAGGTTTTTGCCTAGCCAGTCCACCGCCATGCCCTCTGGATAGTCCAGGCCAAACTCCACCACATGCTCCAGAGCGCTGCCATTCATGAATGCTCGGCTGATGGTCTGTTGCGGGGTGGGGCAAGAAAGAACACAAAACAAAAGTAATTAATAATCAAGAGTAAAAGACATGCTTCTCTTCTCAGATGTGAATGCTTTGATTTTAGCTTATGATACAGCTGCTTGTTGACTCATCTCCATTGCCTTTCAATTCAGTTTACAAGCTAACATCAGACACTCACGTACAGGTGCATAATGACTAAATGCTGCAGTCTTCTAAAAGGGAAAGAAAAAATAAGAAGGGGGATGCTGCCACTGTAAGCACTTATCACTCCTACTTCACAAAGAGGGAACACATTCAAGGTATGGGTTTAGTCTAGTGTACAGGAGGGCCCCAGACGCCTCGTTAGAGGAATGAAAAACAAAACCCTTGACAAAGGATTTGTGGTAGGTGCAGCTGCTGGAAGACCCCAAGCAAGGTCACGTGTGTGCGCGCATGTGTGCACACACAATCTGCAGAATAAAAGTGCACACACTCAAACAATGTAGTAACACTAAAATCTTCAATCCCCATTAAGCTAAGGAAGGTTGAAACTATTTTTATACCTGCAAAGACAGAGGCAGTTTCAAACTGTTTTAAAACAACAGGACAGACGGCATTAATTTGACTAATTCCTGGAAAGATCTGCAACCTCATGTCAGACACTTACACAAATGACATGGCTAAGCTTTAAGTGGCTTATTTAGGCTTCACCAGAGACTACAGAGATCTATAGCAAGCCACATACACCTATATAGAACTATGCAGTTCTAACACATTTCATTTCAATATTTCTGAGATAGAAAAACAATACTTTTTCAGATTTTCAAAAATCTACCCTACTCAGTAAAACTACTTTGCAGAACTGCAGAGGGCATTAACAAGACACTATGAATACTGAAAACACAATTCAGTCCTTCTACAAATAAAAACAGCGATAGCAATGAGACTGGAGGAATATGAGAGAGCTTCAAAGAGAGTGTGAAAGAGAAAGAAACTGTGCAAGACAGAACGGGGGGGGGTCGCGCGTCTGGGCAGGCGCTGTAAATAAATAAATAAGCCATCAATTATTTCCAAACTTGCATCTCAGGGGATCCCATTATTGAACCATGCTTTGGGCAGAGAGCCAGCCAGCCGAGAACAGGCGGGCTCCTCTGAGTGTAAGTGTGTGAGCGTTCACACTCCTTTTTACTCCTCACCTTCAGTGTGATGTCAGTCCAGTAGATGCGGTTGTCTGTGACATCGAAATCCAGAGCAGATGCCTCCTTGACGCCAGTCAGTGGGATAGCTACGTTGTTATTGTTGGTTTCTAGGGAGATGCGTCTGATGTCAGTGTGGCGGGAAAAGAGCAGGAAGGCCTCGGGCACGATGCAGGTGCTCATGTCAGCGATGAGCTCTAGGCCAATGGGACATGCGCAAGCCACACCCTGCGGCTTGTACAGACACAGGTGACTACAGCCTCCGTTATTTTCAGCACATGGGTTTGTACCTGAGAGAGAGAGAGAGAGAGAGAGAGAGAGAGAGAGAGAGAGAGAGAGAGAGAGAGAGAAATGTGTTGGGGGGAAGCAAAGGAATGTGGTATTTCAGTCTTGTAATCCTCTTGAAGGGAAACAGAAAACAAAAACAGTCTGGATGCAGGCTCCCAACATCAGCTGAGGTGAAGTGTTCAATTATTAATAGGTAGACAGCTCCCCATTTCCCCAAGCAGCCCGTCACCCGCATTGCCCACAGACTTGGCTTCGTGATTACTGCAACACAGACAGGTAATGTTGAAATATATTTTAAAAATGCCTCACCAATGTCCTACACCTTTTATCCACGGAACTTTAACCTAATTCTTCTGTGTTTTATGCTTCAAACTGAGGACGCATCAGCGCACTCTGACGCCTTTGCCATTGTGGCCTGTATCAGGGATGGACGGGAGGATGAATATAGGAGTGTGGTGGACAGCTTTGTTGAGTGGTGTGAGCTAAACCATTTACAGCTCAACATCGTGAAGACAAAAGAACTGGTTGTGGACAGGCTCCTCCTCCCAACCCCAGTCACCAGGAGAGGGACTGATGTTGAGGTGGCTGAGGTCTACAGGTGACTGCAAACTGGACTGGTCCATGAACACTGACATTGTTTTGAAGAAAGGGCAAAGCCGGCTTAACCTACTGAGATGGCTCAGATCTTTCAATGTTTGTACAATGTTGACCAAGTTCTACTGCTCTGTGGTAGAGGGGCTGTGTGCTGAGGCAGTGGGGTGAAAGCAACTGATGCCAACAGGCTGAACAAGCTGATTAAAAAGGCTGGTTCGGTTCTGGGTGTCAAACTGGAGACCCTGGGGGAGGTGTTTGAGAGGAGAATGCTGAAGAAGCTTCTTTGCATCATGGACAAACTTACAGCCACTCCCATGCACGCCTCCTTAATAGGCCCTCAGACAACACAAAGCAAAAGACTAATTGCTGCAAAATGCAAAACTGAATGCCACAGAAAATCCTTTCTACCTGTGGCAATAAGACTCTAACACCTCCCAGTTCAGCAGGTGATCTTCAGGTTTTAATGCTGTTTTATGTTCAAATTGGCTATGTGCAATATAACTCAACAGTTTATCTTGTGAATCGACTGAATGTTATCTCTTATCATCTGCCGCTATTTTTCGCATTTATTTTTTATTGCATTATTAATACGTAAACCAGTTTGCACTACCGATCTGCTGGTACAGTACTCGAAATCTTACACACAGCAATGTCAGGGCTGCTGTTATCCTGCTACAACAACAGTGTTCTGTAATTTTGTTGCACTATTCATTGTCTATTTTTAAAAAAAAACCTCACTATTGTATTATGTTTTATTCTTCTGTTGCACTGAGCATGCGAATGACAAAAGAATTTCCCTTGGGATAAATAAAGTTCTTCCTTATGTTATATTTGGACACTATATGAAACCTGGGCGTTTGTGATTTCCTTTCTTCCAATGTACTCTATTTTCACAGATGTTTCAAATTCAGTAATGCACAGTGAGACCCATGATTAAAACCGTAACAGCTAAATTATTTTATGTAAATATGTAACATTTTTAACAGATACTGTACAAAAATAAGTCATGGTTCTAGTTCTAATGAATTTTCCACCAGCTTAAGGCAACTGAAAAGTAATCTCTCTAAAGGCATATCATTTGGCTTATCATTTTGTTTGCTTTACACTCACACAGAGGTGGGTGATATGCAAAAAGTACCTTTTTAATAACTCTAAAAATAGCATTCATCACATCAACATACAACAGTAGTTTAATAGCAGATTTCACAAAATCACAGACGCATTTATACTGCACAGATCTACTAAAGACAGCGCCCTTGAATACCTCTTGAACTTGGTTATTGCACCTTAAATAGGTGCCAAAAAACATAGAAGACTGCAGCATTCAGTACTGGACTGATGGCTTCAGTTCTTTAATACACTATGGTAATATATGCTTAAAAAAAAACAAAACAAAAAAAAAAAACATCCTGCAGTGTATATGTATTTTCATATTGAAATTATTCATTACATGTCATGTCAGTGCTGTTTTGTGAACAGTGTATAAGCTAAAATACATTGTGCAAATATTGGAAAGTACTTGTTCATTTCTTTCTGTTCTACACATGCACCAAAAACCATTGTTTAGTTGCTTCTAATTGTCAATAACATTAGTCTTAGACTGATGAGTCAATTTCAAATGAGCTAACAGTAGCTTCTCAACTTAATTATCAAAGGTTGCTTTTGTTACTGGTGGGTAATGTGCGGTATTAGATGCCCAACTCACCAAATGTTTTGTGTACGTAGGTGGCTTTCAGGCCCATGAGATCAGGCAGCTGGTCCACAATCACTTCCCTTTCAGCTGTGTGTTTGTGTACTCGCTCAATGCTCCTGAGTTGCCAGTCGGTCCAGTAGATGTAATCACCAAGGAGTGTGAATCCAAATATATGGGGGAGTTTGTCTTCAACCAGAATCTTCCGGCCTGTTCCATTCATATTCATCACCTGGAAGAAAGATTGCGGAAAAAGAGACACACACAGAAGGAGCAAAAGGAGAAGAGGAGGAAGATGCAGTGAGTATTATCACAGACATTTACAGGATCCACAAACTGTATTAATTAAACTGCTTACACTACACACATGTTCGTGGAAACCGGCTGCTCCTGAAATAAAGTACATTCATAGATGGTCTGTCCCTCCTTTGCTACAGTTACAACCTCTTCTCTTTGGGAAGGCTTTACGTGTCAGTATATTCCATATATGGGTTTGATTGCATTCAGCGTTCACATTTGATAGTCATTATGCCCATTTTAGGAACCAGACAAAGCCGTTTTTCTCCATTTTTTAAAATGATGTTATGGATGTTTATAGAAAATGCTGCTTTCGGGCTCTATGGCACACTAAATGAGAGGACCATTAGAATTACAAAGTTGTTTACCAGTCAAAATATAAATAATGCTAGTTATATGATGTTGCATGAAAGTCTACACTGATCCTTCAATGCTGTTACACCAGGTACTCAAGCTGTACTCTACTAAATCAACCCAATTACTACATTTGCTTGCTTGTTTGCATGGTGCATTTTGGGAAGGCTGCCAGTGTTAGGTTGCATATATATTTTGTGATTTAGGTCCTTTATGATCTTTTAGTACAGAGTGACATTTGGTGACGCCTGTCTCTGATTTACAACATTCTTGTTTACTACAGGGAGTAACAGCAGTGTTGGAAAAACGGCATTCATTTTTCTAATACAGAAAATCAAGTTAAACCCAGAGTTCCTAATATGGTCATGACTGACTATGGAATAATGAGACAGTTTCAGGTCCTAGCTCGCATATGGCTTGCCTACATTTTACTGCCTTACTTCAAAACGAATACAAAAACTGATCTCCCACCATCCCAAACGTTTAATGCAATCAATCTAAAATTCTTCTTAAGCGTCACAGATCTTTCATTCACCAAATTCACAATTGACCAGTCACATGACCACTAATTCTTTATGACAAGACCAAACCATTGACGGATCGCCCTCTCTTCCTGTTCTCACAGTATGCAGTCATATATTTAAGTTATAGAGTTAAGCCTCTAACGAGAGAACTGGCATAATCAGGTAAAAAGTCGTGTCTCATGGGGAGTCATTTTGAAAGCTAAGTAATAGTGCACAGTAGAGTGTGCAGGTTTTCTCTGACCTGCACAGCTCATACCAGCGAGTACAGTGCAGATTAATACATGACTGATTTTGTATTGTGGGGGGTATATTATAGAGGAAGTATGGCTTTGGATTTTTGTGCGTCTGAGGAAGTGAGTGCAACTGAGAACTCTTGGAAACCGGGCAAAACTACCAGCTTGTGTTAACTGCCAGCTGCCGGACAAACAAACAGCAGCACATATGGCTGCCACATTGCCTCTCCACCAAACTGCAAAAGTGATTGACACACACACACACACACACACACACACACACACACACACACACACACACACACACACACACACACACACACA
>JBBJLS010000128.1:28717991-28728822 GCA_037577275.1 Bryconaethiops microstoma | reverse complement strand
ACACACATACATACACACACACACACACACACACACACACACACACACACACACACACACACACACACACACACACAGAGAGACAAACAGACAGAGCGAGAGAGGCAAAGAGTGTGTGTGTGTCTGACAAAGAATTGTGTTTCTCGTCACACTGAATACAAGAAGTTTTTGTTTATCTTTGCTCAGCCAAAGAAACTAAAACACTGAGGACTTTTTTTTGTTGTTTGGTCTAAAAAATATGCTTTGACGAAAACCATAAATCATATTCGTAACCACTTTGTGCATTTTTTTCAGGTAATGTAGAATTGAGAGGCATTACATTTTTCTGGTACCCATTTACCACTGCAATGAACACTTTTGCCTAAATTTCAAGTTTCCCTAGAATGGAACATTTCACATAAAACTTCTTGTCATGATTTTTTTTTTTTTCCACACACTGTAATGACTGACTTGTGCAGAGATTTTTTTTTAAAAGTTAGTGGAATCCCCCTTAGGTAATGTCCCAGCTGTTTTATTTTATTAAATGAATTTTGCCGTTAAGAACCTAACAGCCACACTGCCAGAATTTCAGGCCTCAGACTGACTCGGGCTTTTAGTCAATGCTTCTTGTTCTTTGTTTCTGCCCATCACTGGTCACAGCTTATGACACTACGTAAGAGACTGGCACACTGTAGGGAAAAAACCTACGACCTACCATTGTTCCAAGCAAAAGTAAGGAAAAGCAACACACAAACTGAAACCAAAACCAGGAACCAGAAAAGAGACTCTTTGCACTACGCTACTTCCTCTCTCCCTCTTCTCATTTGTTCCCATCAAACACATATGGACGCATGCACATGTGTGGGGACACAAGCACACAGTATATATAAAATGGAGTTTCCATCCTTAGTGTGATGGCCTCAGCCAAAAGGTCTCCACTGGTTTGGGAGTTGTGACCACACTGTGGTTTTGGTTTCAGATTCTGGGGCTATTCTAAACAGTGCTGACCGCAGCTGGAGTAGAGGCCACAATTGGAACCAGATGTGGGCTGCAGCCGTAAAACACCGCCTTGCTGAGCGGACCCAGGGTAGCCTGCATTCTCCTCCCCCTCTCAAAACACGCACGACACACACACACACACACACACACACACACACACACACACACACACACACGTAACCTCTAAGGGGTTGACCATGAAGAGAAATTATCTACTCGACACGACAAAATGCAAATGCATCTATGCAAACTGCGCTGTGTCACTGTGACAGGACACTTGAGCTTTAACGGCAGACTGCATCCATCTCTAGTAGAAACTCTGCTACAGTTCACAACTTCCAGAAAACTCTAGAACTAGTCAAGGTTTCTATGTTCTTGCAGCAGAGCTACAGAAGCGGTTCAAGTCAGATCAGTGGTGTGCAGTGTGAAAGCCGGAAGCTATATTTTAACATAACAGTTTGTAGCATGGTACCAAAAATAATTAAATAAATAAATAAAATAAAATGATTTAAAAAAAAAAAACAAACAAAAAAAAAAAAACACACCCACACTCCCTGTTTCTGGAGTAACTCTACCGATTCTGAGGGAACTAGCTTTGCAGTTTGATATTAACTGTGTTGTTTCGCTCCATGCATGTTTGTCTCAAAACATACCCTTCGACAAGCCAAGCCTATTTTCGATCAGAAGCCGTAACCTTGTCGCTTCTGCACCGTAATGTGGCTTCTGATCTGGCCACACAAGACAAGCAGCAATTCAGCAGTCACATGAAAAAAGAACAATTTTACACTCTCTGACAACCGCCACGAGAGGCATGCTAAAAATACAACAAAATACACCATTCATGCTGTAATGGTCAGGTCCGTAATTAAACAGTACACGGACTGTATTTTGTACTTTTGTTGCTTCAGCAACGATATATAAGCTAGCCTAGTAAGTTTGTTTCTTCGTCCTTATTGAAACAGTTAACAGCTATTCTCAAAGTGTACCTGAACATTATTTCACCATTAACAAATGATAATACATGTTTAAAGTCATCAAAATTAACAGATCTGAAGTTTTTTAACCACATTACAACTCTGTTCAAGTAAATGTGTTGTTAAAACACAGTTAAGCAAAAAGTCCGCACATCGCAACTTAATAAAAAGTAAGGCAAAGTAACACCAGTTAACACATCGAACTTTTATTCTGTTAACAGGAAACAATTTCCAGGCTGTATAATTTCCATTTTTCCAAATCAATCAGCAGTCACTACTAATTATGTCAGTAACCAAACAAAGCAATTATTTTCGTGACTGAGGAAATTATATACACACAATTTATTTTTACTTGCTACGGTACTACAGCTGTCACAATTACTTGACTAAAACGTATTGAATTGATCAAGTAATTGTGAATTTAACTGTGCTTTCTCAATGAACCAGCTTAGTGATTAGTTTGCAATTTGGATAATGAACATGGTATTTGCAGCTCTTTTTTAAAGGAAATTTTGACATTTCTGTGTTACTGGCTGCCTGCCGCTTCACTTGAAAATGAATGGGTGAATGTGTTAAATGCAGAGGAAGAATTTCATGCTGTTCACACGGTGTGCTTAAGTATGACAGAACGGTCACTTTCACTCAGTGTGAATTACCCCTTTATAATTGGGGGGCATTGCCTTCATAACACTTCTGTTCGCTACCGCGTCAATACGAATAGTCGCCACAAGGGCGGTGTCTGGGTCTGGATGAGGGGGTGGGTGTACAGTACCCCCCCGTAATTCGAACCATGCTTTCATTCCCTTTTTTCCACTCACTTATTCAAGCTTCTCACTGTGGTGTTGCTGCATTACTTGTGTTGAAAAGGGTTACTGGAGAAAAAAAAATCTTGACTGAGAGGCTTCTTAGTCTGTAGGTTAACAGCAGTACGAGCATTAAAAGAAATGCTTTTGCCAAAAACAGAATCAAAGTCCTATGCGCTCTTATTAAAAAAAGTAGGCCAACACAGTCTATTACTACATGAAGGAAGCACCTCAAGCCCCAAGAAATTGGCCTAGTAGCAGTTAACTCACAGTATCTCTGATGTATTAGCTTGCACTGGCATAAGGCAATGGCCTGTGTCAATTCTCCACAGTCTGAATGGAATGCCTCCAGGTCTCTAAAAGCAATCCAAAAACTATTCACTCATAACAGAGCTTTTACACTTGGCATACTCAAAAAGAAGACATATACCAGGGCCCATTTCAAGGAGTAACGGGGGCAGCTCTGAGACAAGACGCTGTGGCTGCATGTGTGACGTTTTACAGTGAAGATAAACACCTTACACATCTGGGCACTACATTAAACAACCTAGTAACCCTCTATTTTGTCTGCCGCCAGCCTGTTGACACCTCACAAAGAGCTAAACTTTAACTATCGGATTTCCAAGCGGCAGGAGAGCTGGGATGTGGGAATGGGGGGGTGGGAACTTGGAGATGATGAGGGGGTGGATGATGTAGGTTTTACAACTTGAGGCCAGGAAAATGAGGCCGTCCGAAGTGGAGGACGTGAACAAAAACTAATCACTGCCTTGTTTGGATTGGCACACGTCAAACAGAGCAGAAGAAGAATATGCGCTTGTCTTGTGTTTGGCTATGGCAAGCTCCGGTCCTCCAAGCTGCATTTCATTATTACAGGCTCCAGGCGAAAGGCTTGGGTTTGAAATTCAAGGAGATGTGCCTGTTTTTCTGCCGGTGTACATTTACAGCCTTTCCCATTAACCATGGAAAAATAACTCAAGTGAATTTCATTTGGGCAGGGAGAGTGCTAAATTATGGACATGAGCAGACCACTAGAGGAAAATCTGGCCAAGCTTGAAATTGTCTTCTGAAACTGTACAGACAGAGGGGGGGGGGGGACGACATGCAATCAAGGCTGTACAAGTTGGCATGCAAATCCAGCCAGATGATTATATTCAACTAATTTACAATTGTTATCCATTGCGGAAGCAAAAAGCACAGCCACATGAACACGCCCCACGTAACTGTACAAAGGATAGCGCGTTCAATTCAGTTTTCAGAACCAAATTAAATACTTACACACAAACAGGGGTGATTGTTTCCTAATCTGCGATTTGAAACGGTTGGTTGTTTTTCCAAAAACCAGACTAAACAGAAACCCACAGAGACCACAAGCATATTTGAATGCTAATAGCTTGCAACCTTTATCACGTGCCTGTGTGCGCGCGCTTGTGTGCGTGTGTGTGGTGGGGGGTCTGCAACGGTGTGTCGTGTCGTTAGCATTGTGACAAAACCAACAGCAGAGTTCACAGTATGAGGTAGAACTGCTGCAGGCTGCCAGATAGTGGCAAGCACAAAAGCCCCCTGCTGCACACACGCTTGCGCTCACACAGGCAATCTGTCTGGATCATCGGTGCTGTCCCACCCCCACCAAGGCTAGTTAGCAAGACATGCCAAAGCAGAGGAAGCAAAATGGAAGAGGAGATGGTGGGAAGAAAGAGACAGTACAGGGTAAAAGCACATTAACAGCAGAAACACTACGACGCCGGCCAACATAGTACATAATTTACCAAAACATAAAAATAGTTTGTCTTTTTTGGTTTTAGAAAACCTCAGCCTGACACAAATTCACTTGACTGAATTGTCTACCTTATGGGTAGGTTGGGCATGAGCAGGTGAGAGAAAAAACATCTTCAAGTTCATGAACACCAAGCTAACCACTAGGATTGCGAAATACTTTTTTTTTATCTCTATAGTTTTCCATGATATTTTATCTCTATAGGTTTCCATGATACACAGGCTGCAAAATGCTGCAATGATAGAAAGAACCAAACTATTTCTTACACAGTGCCAGGGTGACAATTAAATTGCAATGGAAAGTTAAAAACTGGGCAATTACAAAACACAAAATTGCTTGAGTGAGTGTTCACAGAAGTTAGGGAAGGTTCAAACAGCAGGAGGCTCAAGCATTGTGGGACTTGGGAGGTCTTGCATTCATGCTGCAACTGTTTTGGAAAAATATATGATTGGTTGAATCATAAATGTATTATAAGGCTGACCTTCAGTATACCCATGTATGTCTTTCCCTGAATGACCCACACCCTGACATTTCTATGATCGTTACCCTAATTATCTTAATGAGTAAAGATCATATCCACGTTTATAAACACAAGGGCATTCCTCCCACCTGTGTGTTCTCACTAAAACAATTTACAAACTATTTTAGTTAGTTAAAAGTATCTTATTAAATAGCAGTAAAATAAATTACACAGTTACGAATATATCCTAGCTTATGTCGCCCGTTCTGGAGTCCCATGCATGCACTCTGAATTCCGTCATGTCAATAAAAGAAAATCAAATACATTTATGATGGAGGAAAAAAATGCTGCAGATATTTAGTGTAAAGTAAACCAACAGCAGATAGTAAACTGAAGTAGGATTAAATTACTTCAGTCGAGCTGAACCATGTCAAAGCGATTCCATGTCTTGTTTATTGGCAAAACAATCGTATTAGTGACCATCTGTGACAGGAGCTTTTGTAATCAGTTTGTGATTCATTCATCCGCAGCCACAGATGTGCTTTGTTAGCTTTGTTCGGCTTCAGGTAAGCGACGCACGCTTGTCCGTCCACATAATAAAAGAAAAGGTGACCACCATCTTCCAATTGCTCCGTGGTTCAGTTCAGATGCTCACATGCCCAGGGTAGGTGCTTTCAGCAATGGACAGTGGTCAGCATTTGCACTCTGACCGGCCTTTTCCACAGTCCCAAAAACAGCAAGCTGCAATGCACCGTGTGTTCTGACACGTTTCTAGCCATTTAAATAAAAAAAAAAAAAATGTTCTGACCCTGTCGTCCTGTCTTCACAGCCTGGGACTTGTCAAAGTCACTCAGATCCTTAGCGTGCTCATTTCCCTGATTCCAACAATGAACTTCAAGAATTGACTGCTCACCTGCTGCCTAATACATACCTCACCTCTTGACAGGGGCCACTGTAATCAGATGCAGTACTACCACCTGCCAGTGTCTTAATGTTGTGACTTAATGGTGTATAGTTAATGGACAAGCAAATGACTGAATTTTTTTCCCCTTGCATTATTATAACACTACCAAATGCGTGACACTATGTACTATGGACTAAACTTTAAATTTCTAAAAAAAAATGTGAGCGATTCAGCTTAAGCCTACCTCAATCTTGTCAGTCTTTGCATCTCCCCAGTAGATCTTTTTCTCTATGTAGTCGAGTGCCAGTCCATTTGGCCAACCCAGAGAAGTGTTCACCATCACCACACGATCTGTGCCATCCAGAGCAGCACGCTCAATCTTGGGAATCTCTCCCCAGTCGGTCCAGTACATGCACCTAGGAGAACATTGGCATTAGAGGTGTTGAGATCAATGGAAACACTTTCAAACCAAAAGAACTTTCAAACTAGATGTCCAGTACTACTAATAAGTTAATGCATGGGCTCTAAATTGACTTGTTAATCTATGGGCAGGACAGGGACCACAGTCCCCAGTAATAAAGAGACTAGAATTTGAACCTAGAGGGAGTAGAAAAAAAAAAGAAAAAAAAGAAAAAAAAGGGGGTGGGGGGTGGGGTTTGAGAGATCTGCAGCAGAGTAATGATGCCACCCTACAACCTTTTGCCTGTGGATGCCGTGGCAACGGCTAGACCGCAGAGAGAAAATGATGTAATCAGCTGTAAAATGACCGGCAACACTGGAGACCAAGCAGAAATCCTACCTGAAGTATAGTGTCAGACAGGCATACACACAGTTCCGTCCACTATTGCAAGCCATCACGACCTGAGGCATTCTGCAGCTGTCGCTACGGAGACTGTTGCTCGGCAACAAGAGGCTGAGAGTGAGGCCAGTAGATCATAAATAAATGACCTCACCTTCTAGAAAACCTTCTTTGCTCAAATCAGGCTTGCAGTCAATCTTGCATCCAAACAAAAGTCTTACACCAGACATATCCGAAAATCACATACTTTAGTATGACAACACAAAATACAAAAAGATGTGTTGCTGTGAAGATGTTCAAACAAAAACTATAAATTGTCTAGTTACAAGTTGCAGGGAGTAACATCGGTTAACATATTGTCAAACAAAACAACAGTGATTAATCGCATTATTCTGTGCAGGTAACTGCATGTCTGTATTATTATTCTTATTTTATGATTTTAACACGGTAGATTGTGTTATATTTATAAGCTTTAGCAGGATATATTTATTGCTTATTACGATCTTTATGGTCTGAATGCAGTGGTCACACGAACCTGAATGTAAAACTCATGTGACTTCCATAAAGTGAAAGCTTTCTGGTTGGCTGTGTGTTCCAATTCCTCCATGAGTATAGACCTCTCACTCCATTACTCCCACATTTTGCCTGGTTTTACAGTTAACTTTAGCTTTTCGCTTTGCTATTAATTTGGTTAGATTACTGCTAGTTATTTCATTCACAGTTATCAGGCAAGCACTGCCCACCTTATCCTGCCTAAAAATTATTCCGGTGTTATAGTTACTGATACTGCTTGCCATTGCTGGTTCTAACCGTATTTTGTCTGCAATACCTCAGATTCTCCATACTTTGGTGATAAATAAATTCGTGGCATGGCAACAGCTGACTAATTTGTTTTGTTTTTTTCTTCAAAGACATTAAAATCAAGGGGGGCTAAAGTCATGCAGTCAGTCATAGCAACATATAATATTTCAGACTGGAAAGGCAGTCTAAGAACTTTGGTCAAGAAAATTAAATGAGTTTAATATCTCTTAACTTTGACATGAAAGTATAAAATACCCACCCTGAAACAGGATCCAGAACAATGGCTCTTGGCTCATCTAGGTCTTCAGATATCAAAATCTTCCTCATGGTTCCATTCAACCGTGTCACCTCAATCCGGTCCGTTCCCGTGTCTGTCCAGTAGAGGTTCCGCGCAATCCAGTCCACAGCAATTCCATCTGGGTGGTTTACCTGGGATGTGACAATGAACTGAGAATCACTGCCATCCAGACGAGATCTTCGGATGGCCTGCACATCATCGTCTGTCCAGTAGATGTGGCCATCCACTGGATCGTAGTCAATGGCGATAGCGTGTCTGATGTCTTCGGCATGCAGGACGATATCTGTGAAGTCCGGAGTGTCCAAGGAGATTTGTCGAAGGTCTGTTCGACGGGCGAGGAGGAGGAGTTGGGTGGCACCTACAAGAACAGAAGTACAAAGTGTCACATACAACACGATACAGAATTTAAACATTACTTCTACTCTGAGACACCACAAAGCTCATCCAGGGCCTTTTGACATCTGAGATTTTCTATTTAGGTGCTGTAAACAGTGCATGATGATGATCACAATCATCAGCAAACATAAAAACAACACCTTGTCAGGTCAAGTCTAAACGAATCAACACACATGACACACAGCTGCTGTTCTTCATGTCCATTTTGGCCCTTTTTACTTTGTACTTTAAAAAATAAATTAAAAAAAAATTAAAATTGAATTAGAGGAAAGTCCATTGATTTGTGTAGTGACAACAGAATTCTAAGATCTCCTAAAATTTTCTATAGCTGTGTCCGAAAAGTGCACTCGTTCACTACATAGTGTTCGCTATATAGGGGGGTTAACTAGTGAACAAGGGGAGGGGAGGTTTAGTTAATTTCGAACACTCGGGATGTTACGTTTTTACTAACTGTTGCTTAAATAGTGATCTTGGCAATTTATCTCTGTGGCATAAACACACGTCTTGTCTCTCTAGTTCAGACACTGCCCGCACATGAGGCGGGGTCTGGTGGGCACGGTGACAGATCGATCCGTCCGGGGGGCACTACCAGCGCTTGACTGGCCATCGGGTATACTGGGCATTTGCCCGGTATCCCGTCTGCACCCCCCACCCCCAGAACGACAGAGAGAGGGGCCCCCAGCCCGGATCGTGTACCACACCCACCCCTGTACCACGGCTCAAAATGCCCGGGCCGATTTTTTTGTCCCAGTCCAGCCCTGGGTACTACTGTCCTCCGCGGAGAGAGAGAGAGAGAAAGAAAGTGCAAGTGTTTGAAGCCCCACTTTCCCCCGTCTCTCCTCCCGCCACCTCGCTCCTCTTCTTGACTTTCACGGGATAACAGTAGAGTCCGAAAAGTGCACTCGTTCACTATGTAGGGCACGGTAAAAGAAACCTGCAGTGCATGATGGTATATGTGTATTCATGTAGTGTACAGGGTCTGGACACTAGATGTCAAGCGGAGATTTTGTAGAGCACTAACTAGTGGGTGAATCTGATGGTTGGAATTTCGAGACAACACTACAAAATGGCTCATTCACTACATAGTGCCCAACATAGTGAACGAGTTCACTTTTCGGACACAGCTTATACATTCATTGAGCATTTGATGTTGGCAATCGCCCGCCATGCATCTCAAAAGCAACAACAACAAAAAAAAGTCACAGTCACCTGTACTCAGAAGCGGGAGGTTTTAAAGTAGCCAATCTGAGAACGCTATTTATTTCTCTGTGCTGCTGATTGTCCGCTGACCTGTGACGCATCTGTGGCAGATGTAGTCCAGAATTTTCCCCGTGGAGTGTCTCGAGTGGTCTTGTTTTTTAATTTTGTTCTTCTTAAAATATTGTACTATTATTCATGTAAATGAATTTATTACTATATTTACCTGCTTATACCAAAGAAAACGACAGTGCATACCAAAGAAAATGCGCTGCATGAATTTCAGTCCAGTCTATACAGGAGTAACATCAGTATTTACATTCTAGCACTGCGGGAGACAGCAGTTCAGCGTAAACTCTACAGTACAGATACGGGTTTACCTTCACATTTTCTTTAAGGGTGATGTGTTAAGATGAGATTAAAATGAAATTAAAGTGTTTTGGGAGCATATCTGGGGGGCATATTTAGGGTTTAGGCTACAATAATGGGCATTTTTAGGAGTGTTTCTACCACATCACAAATTTGAGTCTTTTCACAATTCGTGGGTGCTCTCGGAATGTCTGGTATGTTAAGTTTACAGGTTTTTTATACAATTACACTAAAGTATCTTACCATGTTTTTCATTTCCACAAACGCTGTGGCCTCCCCAACTCATTCAGGATAAACTAGGCAGATACTGGGCCTGAGGGCAGGGTCAGAAAACACATGTTTCTCCAGTCAAATACACTTTTGTCCCCCACCACACATACACACACACATACACACACACACATACACACACACACACACACATACACACCACCTCCATCCTTTGCATAATTCCCCAGCTATGGAGGGGGCGCTTGTTTTGCACAACCACGTGAGACGTGTGGCGATAACGATCGTCCTGCAGTGTTTCTTTTCTGTGGAATCTTCTTGCCGCTCCTACGTTCTTTTTGTGTGAGTCGGTGGAGGCCTGTATTGTTGACAGTGGTGCCCTGGGCCAACCCTGTAGAGCCTCTCAATCTCTCTTCATAGGGCCTCCGTGCTCCCCCACCCCCATTCCCTCACGCGCGCACACACACACACACACACACACACACACACACAGAACATGTGTACAAACTACAGACACTGGGAGGTACAAAGGGCCAGGGCTCCTCTCTGTTAGCCCTTTCTGCTGGAGAAGCATTGCTTCCATTCTTCTCCCCACCACTAGAAAAAAAAATCGTGTGCTTCTTCTGTGCTCCAGTGTGCGTTCCTTTCACTCACAAACACTGTTTTCCTACACAAACACAAAACCAGAAAAAAATGAGGCTCACAGAGACTATGTTTCTCTCTTTATACCCGAGCTCACTCTCCACTAGACAGAGCAAAGCAGGGCAAAGCAGGGCAAAGCGGGGCAGGGGGGGGGGGGGGGAGGGGGGGGGGGGGGGGGGGGGGGGGGGGGGGGGGGGGGGAGGTGGGG
>JBBJLS010000128.1:28679230-28704138 GCA_037577275.1 Bryconaethiops microstoma | reverse complement strand
TATAGTGAGGTGAGGTGGGGTATAGTGAGGTGGGGTGGGGTATAGTGAGGTGGGGTGGGGTATAGTGAGGTGGGGTGGGGTATAGTGAGGTGGGGTGGGGTGGAGTGAGGTGGAGTAGGGTATAGTGAGGTGGGGTGGGGTGGGGTGGAGTGGGGTATAGTGAGGTGGGGTGGGGTGGAGTGGGGTATAGTGAGGTGGGGTGGGGTGGAGTGGAGTGAGGTGGGGTGGGGTGAAGTGAGGTGGGGTGGGGTATAGTGAGGTGGTGTGTGTGTGTGTGTTAAAGTGTTCGATGTATAAACTTGGCCTTTTGCCACATGTCTACTGAAGGCAAGTCTAGACAATGCTGAAGAGCATGTGTCCATGTGGGAGATGACTCGAGCCCTACAACACAAAGAAACACCAAAAGTAGATTGCAAGGAAATGGTTTATTCCTTAGTAATATGAATGAACCAGGGCAACCAACACATTAAAGAGGTTGTAAAGTAAAAAGCCACTTTCTTTCAAGTCAGAGACGTGTGTTACACTGCCTCAGCGTTTATGTACTCGTAGTGCAGGGTACATAAAAACTCGACCTGCAGTATAGAAAATCATGTGACTTGCAGGACCAACAAAACGTAAAGCAAATGTGCACTGATGTACATTGCTCTCGATAAGAGCATCTGCTAAATTCCATACACGTAAAGAAAATTTACTACATGAGGGAGAGCGAGTATGACAGAAAAAAAAATGGATGTATTTTTTCTGCATTATTTATCAAATTACTCTTGTACACATTTGACAAACACATTTCCTGTGCTGCTGTCTTTAGTGCTCTGCAGTGTTTTGGTTTCATGTGCCATTTGAGACCTATTGTCTACAGGACTGATGGGTCAAAAATTCACCCAAGGAAACAAATTTATGAGGGAGGAAATATGGTTTCGTCCAATTCTCCTGCTACACTGGCATTTTGAATGATACCTTGTGCTATAAGCAATTACCAATGAATACCACGATTAATCAGATTTAACTTCACACTGGGGGGTGCTCAAAAGATATAAGAAAATGAAGAAAATTTCAAGCATGCTATTCATCAAATCAAAACATCAGCTCGCCTGAGTGGACAAGTGTCTCACAATTGCATTTCTGACTTAAGGTTTAACAGCCACCAGCAATTATTTAAATTGAACCCTAATGCCCAATACGCACAATGACTACTAAACCTGAAATTAAAAAAATCATGCAAAAACAACAAATCAAGCAAAACAAGAGAACAAAGGGTAAGTAAAGAGAATGAGAAGCAGGCTCTAGCCTGCTCTGGGGAAGGAAAGAGGAAGCAGAGTTTACAAAGGCAGTTGAACAGATCATTAATGGCCACTTGGCTTTACTAAATTCTAATTCAACTGGCATGAATAATGAGGAATAACTTTTTTTTCCTTAATAGTTGCAGAACCGGGCAAAATCATGCCAGTGAATGAGAACAAATACGAGGAACACAAACTGAACAACAGAGAAAAGGTTCAACAATAAGATTCTATTCAGGCAACATCATCTTGATGAGAAATATTTGTTCAGGTTCTGGCATGAACTTTAGTGCAACTTTGAACTTTCCTCTAAGTAATAATCTGCTGATAAAAAAAATAAATAAATCAATACATTGATAAGTTAATTTCCCAGGCCTAAAGGAAAGAGGCTACACTAATATCAAAAAGTTCCAATGATCTGATGTCAAAACAAATATTGCCTGACTTTTAGGAATCTCAAACATTTTGTCCACTATTTGTACTATTCCAGAATATTCTCATCCATTTGTTGGGTCAGTGCACTGTCGATCATAAAATACTCCTAGACAGCTTAGAAAACTCAGTTGGGCTCTCAGAAACGGTCCTCAGATGTTTCAGAACATACTTGGTAAGCAGGGGTTACTTCGTCTCCATCTATACTCTTACTATACTTATGAACAAAAGAAAACCACCGCGCCATATGGAATCCTGCAAGGATACATTCTTGAGTCTCTTTCGTTACACTTATACATCCTTTCCCTTGTGCATATTCACCAAAAGGTAAAATTTATTTCAATTACTGACATAGTTCTGTTTAGGAACAAAATTGAATTAAATCATACACTATCCATACTCATATTGCATTTTTCCTTTTGTTTAACTTAACCTTTTGTTTATATCTTAAATCTTACTTTTATTCTATATAGATTCATTGCCTACTTTTATTGTACACTTATTTATCTCTGAAATGCACACTATACACCTCAGTGAGTGATAATGTGCTATATAAATAAACATGCCTTTAGTCTTAATGGAAGTATAACCATATACCTGCCCATGCAGTTAGGCCATTCGTGTCAGAGTGCGTGGGTCCATAAAAGCCTCATCATGACAGTGTGTGTGTGTGTGTGTGTGTGTGTGTGTGTGTGTGTGTGTGTGCACGCACAAGTGAGAGCCTCGCTGCATGTATGAGAAGTAAAGTTGGTCCCATGCAGTGAGGCCGAGCTGCAGCCTGGCTCCTCCAGAGGAGGATCAAACGGGTGGCACACGCATGAGCCAGACACCCGCTGAAACCCATTAACATGCATACGCTCTCCCAGCCCACACAGCAACTGCCTACTGGAGCCCTCTCTCTCCTCACCAACATTTTAAGGGTAGCGTGTGTGAGACAGGCTGATTTCCAATGCAAGATGCCAGCACAGCTTGGCTATTATTCTGAGTAAATATATGCCAGCGTCTTATAAAACGAAAAATAAAGGCATCCAATGGCTCCCTCTGGCTGTCTTTGGATAAAGAAGAAACAAAAAAAGGGGGGGGTGTTTTATAGTAAAGAGGCCTGTTAAAGGAGAAGTAGAACGAGTGTGCAGTACTGAAATCATTATCCTCCTGTTAACAGTTATGCCATCTTGCTACACTTAAAACAACAAATAGAGCAGAGGTGCAGTGTAAGTTTCAGTGGTGCCTATTCTGGTGCCAAGGTCATCTTTTTTTTGCAACAGCTCAGGGGCTGGGAGCACACGTCAACGCATTTTATCTTAGACAGCCCTAGAACACATATGGTTGACAAGCAGGGCAGCGTAAAAAATATTGATACGGTACTGTGGGGTGCTGGCGGCCTAGTGGGTAGGATACTTGCCTCTGGACCAAGAGGTCATGGGTTTGATTCCTACCTTCAGCACCACCACTGGGTTCCTGAGCAAGACCCTGAAGCCCAAGTTGCTCCAGGGGGACTGTCCCCTGTAGTTAGGGAATGGAAGTCGCTTTAGATAAAAGCGCCTGCTAAATGCCATAAATGTACTATACCATAGATCCCAACTTTCTGCAAGCCACTGCCCACACAACAGCCAACAAAAGCTTCCACTGCTCACATCATCATCAAACCAATACTAGAATTTTTCATTACTTACCAAAAGAGATTATGAAAGTTGCAATTGGAGGTCTGGGTCAGTTCAGAAGAGTCCTAAATGGCAGTATGAGCGATTGCAGTGGCCCGGTGCTCCTCAGAATACGGCAAAATTCTTTTATTTTGCGCTCTTTATTTTCACTTTTTTCTTAACGAAGCAGCAGTTGCACACATATGGTACAGCAGGTCCGAACTGCTCACTGTTTTGCATTACAATAACCACCAAACTTTTAACAGCAGCCACTGGGATCTGGAGGCCTGCGACCGCTACTCATCCCGCTGCTGAAGGAGAGAAGAGGGGGAAGAGAGGAGGACTGAGAGCTAGGCTAAAGGCTAACGCCCACAAACCGGCCATCCCAAGTAGAGATGGGCCGATCCACCTTTTTCCAGTTCCGATCCGTTTCCGATACACGACTGCCGATACCGATATAATACATCTTTTTACTTTAATATTAGCATTATTTTTGTTTAAATTGTGCTGTTTGTTAGTAAGGTTACATCACAGAACAAATAAACTACTAAGCACTTATTAGAAGGTCAAAAATACACAACTACACCGAATTTAAAGGCATTCCAAAGGAATTTATTTATGTCACACTTCTCAAAAAAGTAGCAGCAACAGCTTTAATTTTGCAAATATCAAAAACAACAATATTGGCTGAATCATCTAAAGAGTTCAAGTATTATGTCCATTTTAGCAGCAACAACTGTGTAAAAAAAAAAGTGCGAAACTAAAATTTTAAATAACGTGAATTCAGAGACTCGTCGTGGGCAGAGTGTAATCTAACCTCTTCTGGATTTAAGGTGGACCGGCCGAGTCACGAGATGCCCAACTTTAGCCTCGTCGTGTTTTGAGAGATCGAGAGAGGGTGAGAGGGCAAAAACAGCCAACAAAACACACAAACCCCCTGAAAGAAAACCAATGAGGTCTTGAGGGAGAGCTAAGAGTCTTCTCTGATATTCCTTTCGCTTTTGGGTTGTCTGCTGTAAATCTGTTGCGTTTTTGGAAAACATCACCGAGCGTCTGCTGTAAACTGCTGCCTGTCTTTTTCCCTGTTTACTAGCATAAACTCCTGGTACTCTTAGTCGTGAAATCTGTGCAAGTGCTTGATTAAATTTGTTGTATTGTAAGACGTAGCCATACTTTCACCCCTCAGCAGGCTAGCTCTACACATAGTGCGAGTATACGTCTTGCTTTTCGACGTTTCCAAAGAATCTTCAAATGGGCGACATTTTGTTCAAAACAACGGCTGTTATTCTCTCGCTCAGACTGAAGTTGCCGCAGGTTCATGGCGTGGAATAAGGAGCGGTGACGCATCTCATATTACACCGCGTCGAGTTTATGGTCCAGCGCAAGCTGCAAACTGGAATATAGAGATCGAGGCTGTTCGACCGATATCTGATTTACAGCTGTATCGGACCCGATACCAATATCACCGATAACAGAGACTTGGCTGGACCCTCAGACTGAAATCGAGCTAACTGGCTATGCTAACTTCAGGGTGGACAGAACCAATGAGTCTGACATAAATAACAACTGACGTACTAATGCCTTAGATAAAGACGTCCACTGTTGTCCGGACACTTCAATATCTGGTTATACAGTGCCAACCTTTTTACTTGGCGAGTGAGCTTGCGTCGATTGCGATAATCACAGTGTACGTGCCCCCACAAGCTAATGCTCAGTTAGCCATGGAGACACTACAGTGCTCCATTAGCCAGTTAACGGCACTTCCAGTCTGTTTCATAATCGCGGCAGGGGACAAACACGCAAACCTGAAGTCCGTCCTGCCGAGATACTACAAGAACGTGAACTTTCCGACAACAGAAAACACCACTCTGGATCAGCTCTACACTAACACCCCTGATGTCTCCTCCCTGCCTCATCTCGGACTTTTAGATCATCTCTCTCTGTCCTTGATTTCGGTTTACAAACCTCTGATGTGTAGTCAAAGACCTACAGTAAACACGGTCCTGGTGTGGTCTGTGGAAGCCACAAGACGGCTTTGACAATAGAGACTGGGAGATTTTTGCAAAGGGGACAGACCTGGAGGGCCACACATCTGCTGTACTGTCCTACATGAACTTCTGCACGGACTGTGTAACCACTACAAAGTCTATTAGAGTGTTCCTGAACCAGAAACCATGGCTCAACAGCGAGGTGCGGACCCTGCTCAGAGCTCGCAATGATGCCTTCAAGTCAAATGAACAGGAGGCTTACAGAGAAGCACGTCAGTCCCTGATGAGAGGCATCAAAAAGGTGAAGCGCAAGTACAAGCAGCACCTCGAGGAGCACTTCAACTCCAGGCACATGTGGCAGGGGAAGACTCTCACTGGCTATAAAGACAACCACACACCTGCAGACTCTTCAGACAGCACTGCACCTGACACCCTAAACCAGTTCTTCGCCTGCTTCAATCATCGCAAGAGAGGTGCACACCTACCCTGCTCTTCCAGAGAGTCGACGCCCCCCATTCACCTGCAGCAGCATCAGGTCAGAACCACCCTGCACAGAGTCAACACAAGGAAAGCAGCTGGCCCTGACTGTATCAGGGGAAGAGTGCTTACGACATGCACAGACCAGCTAACCGAGGTTTTCACCATGATCTTCAACCTCACTACTGCAGTCTACACTCTCCACCTGCCTCAAATCAGCTACCATCATTCCAGAGCTGCCTGAATGATCATCTCCCAGTGGTTCTAACCCCCATCACCACAAAATGTTTTGAAAGACTCATCCTCTCACACATTAAAGCTGCCGTTCCTATGGACAGGGGTTGACAATTTTTTTTTTTTGCTGTAGTATTCTAAAGAGTACCTACATAAATGAATTGATACGCACCAAAATGTATCACATACGCCAATTTTTACTTGCGTACCACTTCCCTGCCTATAGACCTTGATCTACAGGTCTACAGAAGATGCAATAGTAACAGCTCTCCAGTCAGCCCTCACATACCTGGACAACAGTAACACTTATGTGAGGATGCTGTTTGTGGACTCCACTTTTAATACTGTAAGACCCCATAAACTGGTTCAAAAGCTGAGCAACCTGGGCCTCGGCGACTCACTGTGCTCATGGATACTGGACTTCCTCTGCGACAGACCTCAGAACGTCAGGATAGGAGACCACACCTCCCCCTCTCTCATCCTAAATACAGGTACACCGCAGGGGTGCGTCCTCATCCCCCATCCTCTACTGCCTATTCACACATGACTGTTCCCCCATTCACACCAGCAAAACCATCGTTAAATATGCTGACGACACCACCATTGTAGGACTGATCACGAATAACAATGAATCAGCCTACAGAGAGGAGGTTCAACACTTGAAGCCATGGTGTTACAGCAATAACCTGAACAGATGATCATTGACTTCAGAAGATCGAAGTGGTCTGAGCACTCCGCCCTCTACATTGATGGAGAAGATGTAGAGAGGGTGGAGAGCTTCAAGTTTCTTGGAGTCCACATCTCTGCTGACCTCACCTGGTCCAGATACGTCTCTCAGCAAGTGGGGAAGGCACAACAAAGGCTGTACTTCCTCAGGAAGTTACGTCAGGCCCACCTCCTCCAAACCCTGCTGACTAACTTCTACTGCTCCACCATTGAGAGTCTCCTGACCAAATGCTATACAGTGTGGTTCAGCTGCTGCACAGCGGAGAACAGGAAGAACCTGCAACAGGTGGTGAGAACGGCAGAGCGGGTGCCTGTGACTACACTACACCCCCTCAAACACATTTACACTGTGGGACTCAAGTGGAAAACCAGCAACATCATTAAAAGACTCTTCACAACCCAGACACTTACTTTTTTTCCCTCTCTGCCCTTTAAGACCAACAGCGGGGGGAAAAAATTGCTCTCAGAAGCTCCCCCAGTATTACCACAAAACTCTGTTTACTTATTAGTGTAGTTTTTAAAACAAATATAAACATTCAATAAGAAGTGACTTCAAGAAAACTAGATTGCATTTCCATGCAAAAATGCCAAATGTGATCACGTGGTCATTATGCTAACTGTGGTTGTTACTAGGTGGTTGCTATGGCACTGCAGGCGGTTGCTAAGTTGTAGCTAGCTGGTTGATAAGGTAGCTGTAGTAATTACTATGGTGTTGCTAGGTGATTACAGGGGGTCCTCAGGTTACGACAGTCTTGACAAAGGATGTTGTTTACGACACTCCCTTAAAAACGTAAAATTGAGATGAGAGTGTTTCGGCTTAAGTCACTAGTCATACTTACGGACTATGTGGGTGAATTAGTTTGATTGCGTGTGGCGGAATATGCAAAAATATGACCTATGAGTGAGGGGGCCCTACCAGTACAGTATATTGATGTCCTTTTTCTGAGGCCTAGTTGTGTTTCCATGCTCTATTCACAGTGGGGATCAAAACAGCGACATTGATACTCTTCACTCAGTGCGCCATGCATTACCTCTCATTACCACCGAATATGATGAATGATGAAATGGTCCAAATTAGAGGATGATCGATTAAACGGGCTGATATTTGGCCATTTTTACATAATCTGCATTGGCCGATGTCGGCACTTATTAAGACCGATTAATAGACATTAATCCCCGTGTTGCAGCTGTGGAACACACGTGACATGTCCCTCTACTGCCACCTGCAGGGCTAGCAGCAAACAACAGAAGCAGGAAAAGAATTTGCCTTGCTGGGAGAAAAGTTTAAATTTTTTTATTTTATCCTATCGGCTGATAAATTGGTTTGCTATGAAATGTTGCATTAAACTTGGAGAAAACGGGAGTGCATAGCCTTATATTCAATTCAATTTTATTTATGTATCGTCAATTATCAATAATCACGTTACACCAACTTTGAGGTACAAAGTAGCCTGCACTAAGTTTACCGTTCGCAAAGTAGCCTACAGTTGCCTAGTAATAGCAAGAATTAAATCCGGAAACCATCAGCCAAGGGGCAAAATTATTAAAGACCGTATTGATAAGATACGTTGTCAACTGTTTGTGTCTGAGGAAATCTCTATCTAGGGTTGGAGCGTCTCTCGTCTTCTCTCTCTCTTGTTCGTTTAAAGACAGATGGACATGAAGTCTCAAAAGCAGAGATGGACTGAAGTACTTAACAATGAACAAGAATAACGACTGACAAAGGAATGCAAAAGATGTCAGTTAAAGGAATGCTTTCACCACCTTCCCAACACGGTCAGCAAACGGTGTAAAGCAAGACCATTTCAAAAATGGCAAGACCTCCACTGAATCTATGACTGAAAACAGCTGGCACAACAATGGAACTCTGTGAAAAACAGGTGTTTTGGCGATCTGAAATAGGGAATCAGGAAAGTGAGAGACATTTCATTTTTTAATTTCACAAGTAAATAAACCAGATCCCATGCCCACTTCAAAAAGCTAAAAGCTGAATTTCTGTAGTTAGTTTGTACATGAGATTTTCTGGTGCGTGGTAGTAACTAGAATTCAACTGGAGGTAGTTGTGCCATTTCTAGTCTGCCAATATTTTCCCATGGTTTAGGCAACCATGCATTGACATTTGCTACAAACACTGTGAGAGCATGCCTACACTACCAGGGGGTCAAGTTCAATCTGTCTGTAATTTGGAACACAGGTGTGCATACTGTTAGAGCACCAGCTCATGGTTCCTTCAACAGTTTTGCAAAAGCAATGTGCCATTCTTAGGGCCGGACACAAAAATTTGGTTCCTTTAAGGACAAGATCACACTACCTGATTTGAGTCCTAATTTTCCACTCATGACACTTTCTGGAGATTGTAAAGACACAGATCAGAGGCAAATCAGCATTCACTAGTGCTGGTTCTCCATCGCTATGAGTGAATTGTCCAAAGATGCTATCTAAGGAGGTCCATCAATGTCTCTCAGAAGACTGAAAAACATCCAGCAGGCTAAATCCATAGACCTGTCAGCAAGCCAATATCCTATAGTGTGAAAAATGCGAGTACTCACAGGGTGAGGGAAAAACCTGGGAGAGGAGTTGTACAACATAAACAAGCGCAGCGTATCAACGCCACGCTCTCCATTCAATCCCATTCTCACCCTATCACAATCCCGTTCTCTCCTAGTAGTTTACAGTGTACCGGTTAAGATGGTATACCACCAAAAATTCATCCTGAAGTATGAATAATGAACCTTCCTGAGACCATAATGTAAATTTGGACAAATCATTAAAGTTAAGATGTAATGCACTGCTAGTGACAGCACTCTAACGCACATGAGCCCACATGGAGACAGACATTAGTGTGTTATCCTTCAATACTGAGACAGCTTGTGATTACAGTCAACAGAGGCAAGGTTGTCAACCAGCAGGGTCTGTCTAACACTTTCGAATGCTTGTGCTGTGTCCATGGCTTTAAGAGCCAGCTGATTCACACAGGCATTCACATTGTGCTGGCAAGACTTTAAAACCACAGTGCAATACTTCAGACGGCTGAAGTAACTTTATAAAGGAGCAGATTCTCTGCTGACATCACAAATTAGCGGTTTTCTAACAAAGTTTTCATTTTGTTGCAGTCCTGGTCAGAATCATATACAAATGAGCAGGTTTTCCTTTAAAGTGGACCGTGTAGTTAAGAGTACAGTTTACTGAAACGACGACAATTAACATCTTACTGTTACGGTTACAGAGATTACCTTCTACTTATACAGGAATTCTATTTTACTCCCTAACTAATCCAGGGTCTCTGTAATTGGCAGTGACAATGCTGTGGAAACTTTACTTGCAACACCTAAAACAGGTTTTGCTTTGTACACTACTATATAACTCAATGCACAATGATTTCCTTTTCATTCAGAGCATAAAGCCTCAGCCTAAAGTGCTCGGGTGGAAATACAGATTACATAAAAAGTGAAA
This sequence comes from Bryconaethiops microstoma, assembly GCA_037577275.1. Taxonomy (NCBI): domain Eukaryota; kingdom Metazoa; phylum Chordata; class Actinopteri; order Characiformes; family Alestidae; genus Bryconaethiops; species Bryconaethiops microstoma. Next base: position 28,693,908 of record JBBJLS010000128.1, on the reverse strand, counting down.
ATATGCTGTACTTCAAAAGTTATTTCTTTTTTTGATTAGGGCTAAACACACTCTGGACCATCATTGTACCAAATCTACTTACAAAAAAGTGACATAAAAAAAAAAAGGTACAAAGAATATTCAAAGATATTCAATAAATAAATTCTTTAAAAAACAGTAAACATTTAAAATGTTTCCTTGTGCCCAGCATCATACGGCTGCCAGCACACAACAACAGATTTGCTGGAGATAAGCACAATTTGTGGGACTCTATAGTAAAGCTATCTGAGTAGCTTTCTTTAGCCTCTTAACTAGATTATAAGCCTACTTCTAGTTCAGAGTGTAAGTTGTCAGGTCCTCAGTCTAAACAAAACCACATTTTTGGTTCATCTCAGTTCACTCAGTGGTCGACAGAAGCAGTCTCAGGAGCCAGTAATAGGCTGTGTTTAATGCAATTCCATTCACAACCACAGATACAGCATGGTTTGATTTAAATAAAACTAATGAATAGATTAATGGGGGAGGGTCTTTCATCTGCATCCTCATGGATTTAGATGCAAATGCAGTTCTCTTTCGGAGATGAGGCCAGAGAAGTGACAGGGTAGACATGCTGATGTGTGGTGATATCAGAGGGTCTATGGTTTGATCTATGGGAACAGCCCGCTCCCATCCTGTTTCAAGCACATGCAGAACACAACCTAGTGAAAATCTGTATGCGTTATATTTTTACATCAAATCATGAATATTCAACAATATTCTGCCACCCTAGGAAAAACAGATAAGGCTTTGAGGAGGTCTCTTAATTAGATCATTTGAAATATCAACCCTAAACCCTTTACCTGGACTTTAATTAAGTATTGATTAAATAAATTTTAAAAAAAAAAGCTATGTTCATTAAACTGTCAAACTCATTTTTTTCTGTAATCAATACGATGAACATTTATTGTTCAGTTAGACCTGAGGTCCCCGACCACCGGGCCGTGGACCAGTAACAGTCCGTGAGGCATTTGGTACCGGGCCACACAGATAAACAGAATAAAAAATACTTTGATTATTAAAAGATCTTTTATATGGAAAAAACGCTCATCTCAGTCTCCGGCTCGTAGGAGGGAAACAAGCGCAGTAATTCCCACTAATTCAGCGGAATGGCGAGTTGTATTTTTACGCACTTTGTTTTCAGTTGTATCTATACCAGTCAGTAAAAATATTGTTTTACATGATACCGGTCCGGCTGAGTTAGACAAAAACGCTTGCAATAGCATCATCTAGTATTACGCACTGTGAAACACTCGAGTTTCAGAACAGTGTGAGAACCAGGGGAGAGTACTAAGTGCTAAAGTCTTAGGGAGTAGAAGACAGATGATCACAAGAGTTTTGCCTTATACAAAAAAAAAAAAGAAAGAAAAAAGAAATTAAATGAAAATGTATAAAGCAAAAAATGAAAATCCAGCCACAAAATACATGGCACTACTAAAATCCCTAATTTCAAGATTCTACTGGATAAATGTTTTTGTTAAACCACAACAATTAAGCCTATTTTGTTTCATCTACCAAAACATGCCCAGATAGTGTGCAACAACCAACCACAAGAACAATATAATGTTCAGCTCACATCTACAGAATCAGGGTAGCATTTGATCAAGTTCTGTCTATTTGTGGAGGGGGTCCCAATAGAGAGCAGTGTTTAGTTACCAGTCAGGCTTTTGTCTGCCATGCTGCAAAAAAAGGCTGAACTCATGTTACGTCCACGCTCATCTGGTTCCCATGACCAGTATTCTGCAGGTAATGAGAGCTCACAGCACAGGTGAATCACTGCTGCCACTTTTCAGAGTCACCCAAGAAACATCTGACCAAAAACCAAACCACCTGTGCTTCAAAACATTCATTACACCGCCAATCCAGACATCTCCCTTATTAAACAACATGCAGGCAGAGGATTTTAACGCATACATTCAAACTGGCCTGAACATAGCACGTTTAAAAGAGAGAAAGAGAGCAATGTCAGGTGGTTAAAGAATGACAAGCCTTGCACTTTCTTTAGACAATTCAGTGCTTTTACACACCAAACATGAGGTTCAAGATCAATTCCATGACACTTAAGTGGCTCCCGTACACTGCAGTTAATATGATGTACAAATGAAGTACAAATTCCAACTACCCCTGCAACATATTATTAACTTGTTATTTTCCAAACTGAACCTTCAGCAGGAATCTAAACAGCGTCCAAACATCTGCCGTTCAGATGGCAAGGGTCATTCGCGTTTTCTAAAACTACGTTGATCCATTAAACAAATGCTCAACTATGCAGACGTGGCACTAGTCTAATAACACATGGGCAGAAACAGTAAGAACGGCGCTAAAGCAGCTTAATCTCAATTTACATTTTAATCATATAGATATAAATGGTATAAAATTTCCGGCATAATTAAGTAAATTTATTGTGTCTTATGAGCTCATTGACTCTTCACAAACTCACTATGATCCAGATGAAAGAACAAGGTGAAGTTATTATGTGACCAGGCTGGTAATGTTACTTTAAAGACCGTGAAATGACTGCTCTTAATTTTAAACTTCGCAACGCATGTGACCTATAATCAATCTTCTGCCAGGCTGAAGGTCTTCCATAGCTTTTTCTCACAAAAAAGTTCGTTCCAGCGCCACTAAGCCAGAAGAGCACAGTTCAAATTTCTGGTGGGAGATTTTTTAACACAAACTTTTGCCCATAAAACCAATGTTTGGGCATCTGCAAAAATCGCATTTTCTCATAGAAATGCACCTAGTCTATAACTACCTTAGCTTTAGTGTCTTGACGTCCATTTATGAGACTGTAGAGGGTTTTGCTTTGCGTTTTTTTCTACACATTAGTATTTCTACACTCTTTATCCTTTTGCGGCACGTGATGTCCCATATTTTCTTGCCAACACACATTCTAAAGGCAGCTTGACCATAATCCATCTCTCCCCATAAATTACAGCGGAGACTCAACCAGAAAAATCGATTAAAAAAAATTAATTAATTAATAAAAATAATAAAAAAAGTGATCAATACTTGGCCCCTGATCAACCGATCAGATATATACAAGCACACAACTACGGATATTAACAGACATTTTGACCTTGGAACCACGTTCAGGTTATAAACATTATAGGAGAAGTGTCCTATTAATTGGCCTATAGTAAAAATAATATTAAACAGTAATATTAAAACAATAGTGTGATTACTGATGCAATCACACTAATTAACGCAAGTCACAGACACTTAAACCACACATCAGCTAAGAAGTAATACGGGAAAGAAAAAGGCAGTATATCCAGCATGAGAATAAGCTGTGTATACATAATCTTAGCACTCCGTCAATTAAATAAGGCTAATTTTATATATGTAACATCTGATGCGTCTCTAGGCATTACATGTCTCAATAAATAAATAAAAGCATTAAATATCCTGACATGTGTATGCAGATTGCAGTATGTAAGCAAAGAATTGATACTAATGAATTAAAGACAAATTTGGCCAATATGGTAGAACAATGCCACATGTAGACCAACCATTACTTGTAAATGCACGAAATAAAACACCGAAATCACCACCACAATAAAATAGGAGAGAACAGCAGAGTAAAGTGACCATTTTTGTCATACGCGAACACGCCACAGCACACACTGTGAACAGCACAAAATTCTTCTCTGTATCACTAGCAGTCTTTCGGAACCGAACCCACGATGTTCTGATTGCAAGGCGAACGCCCTGACCACTAGGCTACCAGCTGTCCAGCTGCCAAGGGACAGCAAGAGCAAAGGACATGTTCCAAATTTATATGTTTTCTAAATGTAAGCTTCTCCCTTACTTTCTACTCCCTCAGACACTCTTCTTGTTTTTAACCAAATCTACCCCTCACTGAATCATCCTCTAAATGCAGACCGTCCAATAGTGGCTCAGCAGCTATAACTAAGTCCAGACACTCCTGATGAGCGTTTAGAACCTTACAGTATACGACACTGTACGCAAAGGTAGTCCCAAGATATCTCAGGTCTCCAGTAATATTCAGAGCTATGCATCAAGTTGATATGTTTACTAAAGGATTCGCTGCAAACATATAAAGTAAAAACGTTACTTGAATGCCTGTTACTAGCTTTCCATGTAGCTCAGACCTGGGCATTTTACGGCCCTTTGGGTTTCCCTGTCCGGCCTGCAGTATGTCAGTCATATACACAAATTAACAACGTAGTCAAAAAAAAAACCAAAACACCAGTTTTGCATCTGTCGGTTCACGGAAAGACCGCAACAATTTTCAACAGACATTGCAGCGGGCAGCCCCTCCTACGGGTACCTGGAGGACCCAATGTTTACTTGACAACCGGCTCGGGACTCATTTAAAAACTGTGACTTTGGTGCTTTGAAGGGCCGAGGCTCTCCCCCTGGCTCTCTATGGAGGAAACAAAAGTGGCACGTACCTTTTAAAAACGGCTGTCACAGAGCATTTGGCCCCGTTCCTCAGCTGGAGAACAACCTAGCACCGTGGAATTTTACAGATACCCTCAGCTCCCCGAGACCTATCGAGCAAAGCCAGTCGCGAAGCTCCTCCGCAGAGAACTGGCGCGACGGTCCCACTTTTATTTATTTTAAAAGTTCCTGTTTGCTTTTTCTCCCCCTGCAGTATTGAAAATAGTATTGAGTATCGAGCACCATCCTTAGTATCGGTATCGAGATTGAAATTTCAGTATCATGACAAGCCTAGTAGCAGCTTGTCAAAATATATAATTTACTGCTTTTTACAATGGGAGAAAATTCATATTGAGCAGAATTAAGTTCAAGTTATCGTTGGTTCAGACCTCCAACAGTTCAGATTTTTCTTGTGGCCCCCCTGTAGAAATGAATTGCCCAGCCCTGATGTAGCTGGTCGCAGGCTGTGCAGTAATCAACTTTTAAGCTTAAGGCAAAGATAAAATATTCAACGTCATATCAAAGTAAGTACAGCTAGAGGTGGGCGATACATAGATTTTATTGATTAATTCGAATTTACAGTTCAGGGCAATGGGTTTTTATGAAAATTGATTTTATTAGTTATTTTACACGCGAGCGCCAAAAGCGGAACTAATGCGATGCAATTCGTTGGTAAATAAGCGCGGCGTACCCAAACACTGTAGCAGATACACAAACATGGCAACGACGGGAAAAGCTGGAGCTTGTGCCCAAGAAAGGTGTCACTACATCTGTAATATGGAATTGGTTGGGTTTTGTGCCGTCGGACAGAGACCCCCTAAAGCTGAGGCACCCAGCGGAGTGGGAGAGGTGCAGCTCCCAGAGAAACGAAAAAGTCGCCGCAGCACCAGCACATCCAAAGTTAAGCAAGCAACCGTCCCCGATATGTTTTCGAACTGTGTGCCATATGATAAGAATGGGGCACGGCGGAAGGCGATAACAAGGGCTGTCGCGATGTATATTGCATAAGACATGGTGCGCATACACACTGTGGAAAAGACGGGATTCGTTAACATGCTAAAAGTTTTAGACCCAAAGTACGTGCTTCCAAGCCACAAATATTTTTCTGAAGTTGCCTTGCCACAACTGTATAGTGAAATCGCTAGAGAGCTGGAGGAGGCGGTGTATTATTCCGCCACAACTGACATGTGGTCCAGCCGGACAATGCTGTTTAACGATACATTTTGTTAACGGTGTTTGGGCCCGAAGTGTCTGCCTCCAAACCGCATATTTTCCAGAGGATCACAAAGGTGGAATAATTGCACAAGGTTTCAAAGATGCTCTCGGAACCTTGCCGAAGACCGACCAGCTGCGTGACTACGGACAGCGGCACCAATGTGATCAAAGCTCTGAAAGACAACGAGTGGCCTGGTCTCCAGTGCTTTGGACACAGACTGCACAATGCTATAGGTAAGAGTCTAATGGCATTCAAATTATATCTTTTTTTTTCAAAGACATGAAAAGCGCAATTAATGCAAGATGTAATTACTTCATTTTATCAAATGATATATTGGATATTTACACAAATTTTAGGCTACGTGTAGGATTAATCTCAACGGTAGGCTATACCTTTTGTTTGTGTGTGTGTGTGTGTGTGTGTGTGTGTGTGTGTGTGTGTGTGTGTGTGTGTGTGTGTGTGTGTGTGTGTGTGTGTGGCGCTTAGTCTTAAGGCAAGAAATAATTATTGGCCTAAAATTATCACCAAAAAAAAAAAAAAGCTATTTTGGCTATCTACTACCAAATGTGGACCACTGTTCCATGTCTGATTTCAGGCACGGCGCCTGAGATCTTAGTCCTGGAGGTGTGTGTGACCTTTTGGTGCACTAATAAAATACTGAAATAACATGTTTTCATCTGTGTTAGCACTCACCAATATGATTGCAAATGTAAGCGGCATTCCACTGAAAACTGTTGTGTTTGTGTTTTCTTTAATTTACAGAGAATGGTGTGAAGGACCACCGAGCCATTGGGGTTTGCAAAAAAGCTGTTTCTGCCTTTTCTTACAGCTGGAAAAAAAAGAAAAAGAAAAGAGCCGTCAAACCACTCCAAGACTTTACCGATGCTCTCTCTGGGGAGGATTATGTAAGTATATCCTACACTAAACCAGTGCTCCATTTATGTAAAACCATTTTGCTACTACCTGCAGAGAAACACACAGACCTCATCAAAACCTCTCCATAAAAAAAAGAACATAATGGGCTACCTTGAGGACAAATACAGCGACCCTGTGCAGGATGAACTGTTGGACATGTCCTCACTGATGGACCCAAGGTTCTGTACAAGCTACATCGACCCAGACAAGGTGGAACAAGTGGGGGGGGGGGGGAGCCGTCACTGAGCTCAGGTCTGCTAACATGAATGCACCACAGCAGCCTGGTCCAGCTGTTCAGGTGCACCAAGAAAACCACAGCCTCCGCCCAAAAAGAAAATGAATTTAACTGCCTTCTTCAAGAAGAGTGCACCGGTTGTCTCTCTGCATCAGTCCGAGAAAATAGAGACGGAGCTGGCCACCTACCTCTCGACCCCAGAGGTAGATGCGGACACTGATTCACTCGAGTGGTGGTAGTGGCATGAACCTAACCTCCCCAGACTAAGTAATCTAGCAGAGAAATACCTCTCGGTTCAAGCTACAAGTGCCCCCTCAGAGAGGGTTTTCAGTGTAGGAGGGAGCATTGTTACATGCCACTGTGCCTGAGGCCTGAGGTGGTAGACGGTCTCATCTTCCCGGCTAAAAATTTTTAAAAAACCATTGTATGCAGTTTCATGATTTCATGAATGCCTATTACTTCTTTACATTTCTTAACACTGGCAGTTTTTCAAAAGCTTTGTTTTGCACTATGTCAAGAAGCCCAATGGCATAAAGTATTTACTTAATACCAAGCTGACATGAGAAAACTGTGTGGTTGTTTTTCATTATTATTATTATTATTATTATTATTATTATTACTTACTACTTTTATTTATAAGTTTGAGTGTTTACAATGGCATGTTCTGCCACGCTTGTCAGATTGCACTTTAGGTTAAAACTTATTTTGAACCATTTATTTGTCACCTGTAGTTTGATTTTGAGCAGGGGAGGAGGAAAACGATTAAAATAGAAAATCGCATTTAATGTGGAAAAATAAATCTGAGATTTTATTTTTAGGCCATATCGCCCAGCTCTATGTACAGCAGACCCACGTCCATGAATACTTTAGAAATAATTGGTGTATCTTTGTGTTCGAGCATTTTTACAGCTCTCACTAAAAGTTAGTGCTCCATCGCAGGGGTTTCCAACTACTGTCCCAACTGCCTATTTAATCAACAATCAATGCTCGTGTTTTAAAAGAGCTGGACTGCTGAATATAATGACAATGCAATATATGCAATATTAAAACACATACTGGACACTACTATGTCTCTCTAAAAGTGAGAATGTATTTGGCCCAAAGTACTATGAACTGCACGGAGTAAATATCTAACCTTCGGCAAGTCTAAATGAACAAACGGTGATTTAAAAAAAGCCAGACGTGAGTAAATTGACTCTTGGTTAAAGAAAGACAAAAGCAGGCACAGCATTTTAATAATACCTAAGACCAAAATTAAGTACAATGAAAGGCTGGAACAAACACACAGAAAATATATTATGCACTAAAAGTTTCAGCATCTAAAACATTTCTCTTCATATGAGATATAAGAAAGGTATTTAGATGAAGAACAGTATGTAAGATGCACAATTTTTTGGTAAGGATGCAAAATAATTTTCATCCCTTCGGATGTGTGAAAGACACAAAGCGACCTAAGCCTGGAAGTTGTCACTAGTCATCCTATGTCACACTGGAGCATTAAGCATTTCCTTTTAGTATCAGTGGGTCATCACAAATCAGATCACTTGATTTGTCAGATCACCAAATCAGATCACCTGAACGGCAACACAAAGCAGCTTAACTCAAATAATTGAGAAAGTTTAGACTTGTAGTACATCCGGCTTCACGCAACGCACCTGAGAATGGTCGGTTAAACACCACTCTGTGCGTGTCTTAGATCATGGGGGAGATTGGAGTCATTTCCAGGGCATGAGTCAGAGGCGGCAAGAGATCGAGGCATGGGGGAAACTCTGAACGGCTATTGTTGTTCTACAGTTAGCCACTGATTTCGATCTACAACAACAAAAGAGGATATTCCTGTCTCTTCACTCAATGGAGGTTCGGAGAAAAGACGACTGTTCATAGAAATGTAATCCGTGCGCCTAGTTTCATCCTGTTCTTTACCTGTAGAATATGGGCCAACTACACGCCTTCCTCAAAAGACAGCAAAAAAAGGTCATTCCTGTCAGATCAGAAGTTTGCTCACCCAAAATAAATCTGCAGGGAGTTTTCAAACAATGCAAAAGAATGCTCTGATATGTTTACACAGCTTCACTGAGTGACCTCGCAGCAATTACCAAATACGCAGTCGGTTCCTATCAGCCTGTTCTATATAAACTACCGGCCAACAAGACAAAACATGCAAAAAACCAACGCTCTCAGTCCAAATTACTTACAGGGTGTTTTCACACTTGGTCCGCTTCTGCCCTTAAAGTGAACTCAGATCGATTAGTCAGCATTTTTTGCGTATATATGTGAACACATCAAACGAACTCAGACCCTCTGAAACGAATCGAACTGAGACCACCTCGGGAGTTGGTCTCAGTTCAGTTCACTTTCAGTTCAGTTCACTTTCAGTTCACACTCAAACTTAAACTCGCGCGTTATGAACACACAGCGCTCCGAATTCACTTCGACAGTTTTCACCCTTTAGGCTTACTGTAGGTAGATCACGTGAAAAACGCAGCAGAAAAGAAAGAAAAACTAAAAAAAAATACGAATAAACGAATAATAAATAAATAAATAAATAAATGGACTCGTCAAGATCAGGTTTCTCTACCAAGCTGCTCAGACTCAAAGCATTCTTGCTCTTCATCAGCTGAAGAACGACAGTAGCAGAGATATTTGTGGAAAATGTAGAAGTTTGGTAGAGCTTTTAACCGTCAACTCTTATGTGGAAAAAAATTCCCAAGAATGGTGAATGTGAAGAAACGGCGGCGGCAGGTTGGATGAGGAACTAAAGTGTGAACAGAAAAAGAACTGAGACCCATCTGAGCTGAAGTGGAGCAGAAAGCGAACCGAGTCCTCTTTCAAATGAATTTACAGTGTGAACATAAAAAGAACTCTGTTTCTGTTCGTCCACTTTTTGGACCGTTTCTAGAGAACTGAGTTTAGTTCCTTTAAAGAGGACTATATGTGAAAACACCCTTAGTCCCTTCTGCTAAACATGCTCAGTACTGCTAAGGTCATGAAAGTAACCTGTTTGTCTCAGTCATTAGAGCGCTGGTCCTGTCCATTCTCCCCGTCTCTGACTGCAGCAGACACTCTTCTCTCTAGAGACGGAATCAAGCATTCTTCAGCTACCAAAACCTGACAAACACGCAGCGGCCTTCCCAATCAAGCGTAATCAACAGAAACGCAGCAATGCATGAAGACTAACCTGACTGACGGACTGCAGATAACAGTATTCAGTGTCCTTATCTTTTTTCTCTTCTTTAGAGGAATCAGTTTTATCCTCTACTCATCAAAAGGTGTAAATAAACCTGACAATTAATACAGATTCAAATAAAGTGGCCCCTTACAGTCACGTGTGCACACACCACACCACAGCACACCACAGCACAGAGTGAGAAATGTGTGAGAAATTTCCCTGCATCAAACCCATTTACCCAGTGAAGCAGTGAGCAGCCAGTGTGTGGGGACGGTAACTTGTTCATGTTTACTTCAGTGGTGCCTTTGGTAGCCATGGGATTCGAACCCACAACCTTCCAATCAGTAGCAGAATACTAGCCAAAATAGTTGCTTTTGTTATAATTGAAAAAATTCATGTGACCTTCATACCAGCCACAAAATTTGAGTACAGTCTTCTGAACGTTATAATCAACTCTCACATTTCAAACGCAATGCAGCACAACCACCACTATGCATTTTAAAAAAAATAAAAATCATATTCACTCACCCTCTGCCTGGATCCAAAGCGATTGCTCTTGGCTGATCAAGGCCTTGCCAAAACAAAACTTTCCTAAACGATCCATCAAGTTCTGCCACTTCTATCCGGTTAGTTTCCGAGTCCGTCCAGTAAAGCTTGTTCCCCAGCCAGTCACATGCCAGGCCATCGGGGGAGGCCAAGCCGGACACCACGGTGGTCTGCATGATGCTGGGGCTGGAGCCATTGAAGACAGAACGCTTGATGGCCTCCTCACTTACATCACTCCAGTAGATCAATCCCTGGGCATAAATAAAATCCACGGCCGCTGCGTCCTCCAGGCCACTTACCACCACCGTTGCGTTCCCACGCCCATGAGCTGCGTCCACCAGTCGCAAGTCGCGCCGGTTTGCGTACAGGAGGAGCGGTGCAGCTAAGATGACAAAGAAAAGAAAGATCAGCCAGAAACACAACAAACCAACTTCGACCTGAAATTGTCAAGTAAGGCTCACAGTTTACTTCACAATATTTCAGGTGAATGCTGTTAAAAATCTCACATTGTTTTCCATGACTAACATTTCTGTTGGTCATTTTTGGCACTTCTTTGCACTCATACAGCTTATAGACGCCCCTGATCAACTCTAATTACGCTCAGTTACTCAAATTTTGGCACATGCTGAAAAAGTACAGGGGTTGAAGTCACTGGGAAAAATTAATGGCATTTTCTTAAAAAAAAAAAAAAAAAAAAAAGAAGAATCACACCTTTTTCCTACTGTGGATACTTTCAATCCTGTGTAAAATATACCAAAAAAAAGATACTACAAGCTATTTGGAAAGACAACATATGACAACATTGCAACATCAATGCTACAAGAAAACTCATACCACATTTAAGATCACTGGACAACTTTTTTTTTTTTTTAAACACAAACAGTCACATTTGATTGTGCAAGAAATATTTCTGTGAGGTTATTAGTCTGATTTGTGCCTGGATAAACCTCATTAGTCCTCAGTTAGCCTCAGAATCTGAACTGAGTCACGATGTATAAAAGAGCTGTACAAAAGACTAGTCTAACAACAAACACCCATTCATGATGCACAGCATCATTTTTTTCTAATATCAAATACTGGCCTAGACTTACATGTTGTAAGATGCTTAGTGGAATAAGACCTTAGACTTATTTAAACAGTGATATTTACATGATCACAGTGCAGTTAGACTAACAGGCCCATTTCGAACCACTGGTGTGCAAGTTTATATGTAGTTAGTGGGAATGAAAAAAATGAACACATTTTACAATTTTACATTTCAACAAATAATCTGAAAGATGTGGTTGATCCATCTAGTGCTGAATCACATTCGAGCCAAACAAAAACCAAGCACTGACTTCAAAAGAACTTAAAAAAAAAAAAAGATTAAAAAGATTAAAAACGACTGCAGAAGGCACTACTAGCCAAAGTATTATGCCACACAGTTGGCATTTATCTACTCATCTTCTGAAGTCATTTCACAAAACTCAAGACAAAACACAGGTGCCAAAATATACTTTATATCACATGCAAACAATGATAATCAACCTGCAGAAACCCAGTGGCCTTTGTCAGTAAAGTTGGAGTAAACTTAACAGATTTTGGGTCTCCTAAGCCTGTTTTTTTGAGTCTTCAAATCATGGAACAAGCAGGAAAGCAAACTTGAAATCAAACTACTTTGGTGACAGGCCATTATTGGCTGAAGTCACTGCTAATTTATTGCCCTTTTCTGAGCTCTGAAAACACTGAAGACAAGTTTTGCTTTATGTGTGATTTTTACCAGGACCTCAGCAATGAAGCACACTGACCTCATAACTTCCTCAGCTCTGTCTCTTTTACAGCTCTTGCAGGGTTTTGGCACCAACTCAAACCCCAATTTGACACATCGACCACTGCACACTAGTGGATCACTTTCGAGGGCAACCTCAAACTTCCAGCCTCCAACTGCCCAGCTGTTTTTTTTAACATGGGGAATTTCCTTTCCCAAATATTTATGAACTTGCAGAACACCGGAACAGCTCACTGAAGTCCATCCAAGACCCTTCACTCACTCGCCAAGTGTAAATACAGGGAATGTTGATTTTTTTTTTTTGGACACTTAATATTTGACCCTTGATGATAACTTTTTGTAGTTCCTCTCAGCACATTTGTAAACCTTTTTCAGGGTCCTGGCCGTCAGATGTTCACATGAAGGTGGACTGGGCTCTCCACAGTCCTTTTCACTTCAGAACTTTGTGAGACCACTGTAGAGGAACAAGTCCTCCCCAAAATGGAGTAGAACACTAGTGCAGTGACTGAATACACCTGAAAGCCTGATAAAGCTTTCAGGTATTCAGATACAATAAGAACACTTAAGTGAGCTCTGTATCAGACTTTTAATATTTAAAAGTTACTTTTAAAAAAGTATTACAAAACGGTGGCACCAATTTAATCATAAAATGACATCCATTCCTAAAATTCTAGTTCATTTCAACATGTTTACAAACACCACATGTGCATTAACCAACAGGTTATGAATGTCCAGTCTATATACAGACAGAGGGTTTGCAGATATTGCTGATATTCTGAGAACATGTTCCTTAAACCTCAACAAAAGGTGGAGCATCGTTCACTCACACGTATTAACCCAAAAATTAAGGAAAATGTTAATGCAAACTTCATCCCCAGAATCAGATCACCGAGAATACCACTTTAAGCACTGGAAACAAAAGAAGCAGGACCAGCACCTCAGAGGTTTCTTCAGAATCAAGAAAGTTTGGGAGAGCCACGCCATCCCTGAACCATGCAGTTTAACTACTAGCACTCACTCCTCAGCAAACACCAGCTCAGAAAACCCAGCACAACAAACACGCTTCTCAAGTTACAGGCACAAACAAGTCACGGAGTAACTTCATTATTTTAATACCAGTTCAGACCGACCACCATTTCAGACTCCCGGACAGAGAAGAGTGGAGCTGCAGCATTAGCAGAACAGCCCGTTTAGCTACAACAATACAGGCTAACTAGCACCCGAGCCAGGAGACAACTCACACAAAACCTCATACTACACCCTGGAAACACAACGGGACCTTCCAACACTTGTTTTTGGCTGGAAAACTCCGAGGCTTGAAAAAAACAAACAAACAAAAGAAACCAGAGAAAGAGCTGGTCGATCTCACTCTGAGCTCTGAGGCTAGTGGTGGTAGCTCCGTCTGCGGCTAGCTGCTGTATTCTCGGGATCCTGCAGGAATACTTCCACACAACTAAAACACACAGGGCTTATTCCTCTGCACCAGCCGTCAGTGAGTAAAAAACACACTGCTGTTTAAGACCCCCGTTACCCAATAGGTTCACCCATAAAAGAAAAATAAGACCAGTCCAAACTCACCCCGTATTTGCAAACAGAAACTACACAAAAAGAGACTCCGTAGCACGGCGCCCATCTTTTCCTGCCGTTTTCTCGCCTCTGCTCCTTCCTGGGCTTTTTTTGTTAACGCATGGCTCGCATCCCTCCGTCTCGCCCCTCGCACATAAGTTATCGGTGTGTTTAGGGCGAGTGGTTTTTGTGTATAAGTGTTATAAAACCACAGTGTCTTCTCTCCGCTCCATTCTTTCTCTCCTCTCTCGGGCTTCAGTGGCGCTACGATTCCAAAAAAAAGACAAGAGGAAAAAAATCCTGCCGCCGGAGCACAGGCACACGCCGCCTCCGACCGTGTCCTTCCGCCAGCAGCAAAAATGCCACTTCTCTCCTCTGAACACTCTCGCGTCCGCCGACTATTGTCTGTAGTGGACTGGGCCCTAGAGAACAGGTTCTTCAGCTTAAACAGCAGACCGCTTGGACGACAATCATCTCTGTGTGTAGTAACAACGCTGCAGTTTTTCGAAAAAGAGGAGAAATCCGTTCATTAGCTGGATTTGTTTTAAAGCAGGGACACGCATTCCGACGGGACTAGTTTTTCACGGAACGATCAGTGATTCGGCTTTAGAACACGCGTTCAGAAGACAACCCACACTCCTCTCTCTCTCTCTCTCTCTCTCTCTCTCTCTCACTCACCCACCCAGACTCACACTGTTCTCTTTCTCTCTCTCTCACCCAGACGCACACTGTTCTCTCTCTCTCTCTCTCTCTCTCTCTCTCTCTCTCTCTCTCTCTCTCTCACACACACACACACCCAGACTCACACTGTTCTCTCTCGTTCTCTCTCTCTCTCTCTCTC
>JBBJLS010000128.1:28665917-28679130 GCA_037577275.1 Bryconaethiops microstoma | reverse complement strand
AGTTCAGTGTACACTTGTCACATCCCTGGTCAGGGACCGCTAGAGGCCGCCCTGTCCTGTCTTGACTTTTATTTTGCCCTCGTATGTGTACACGGGTTTCTGATTTACTGTCATTGTTTACAGCTGTTCCGTGTTTAAGTTCCCAATGGTCCTGTCCTCTAACCCTGTGTGTATTTAGACACCCCTTGGTTGTAACCCAGGGTAGATCCACCGTCTTCTATCTAGAGTTTATCCTGGTTTCTGTCCGTCTTGAGTGTGTTGTTTACCCAAGTCTCCAGTGTTCGGTTTACTTTGTTCTTTTGGCCCTCATGCCTTTGCTTGTGTTTGAATTGAAGTTTATGTCATGGATATCCATGTCTGCGCCTCATCCTCTGCCTGTAGCCATGGCAACGTGACAACACTGTACAGTATGGATACGGGTTTATCTTTACATTTTGAAGGGTAATGTATTAAGCTGAGTTTATTATATTTAGGGTTTACACTATAAAAATATGCATTTTTAGGCATTTTGCACTGTGAACTTCGGGGGTTTACTATGTATATATATATTTCCACTATGTACATGTACACATACCTGTATAGGTTATATAGACATACATATATATTAGCATACACATACAAATGTCTGTTTATATTTTTTGTATTAGTTGTAAAGTCTACTTTTTTTTATTTTATCTTGTGTTGTATAGCTATGCAAATGTCCCACTTGTGGGACTAATAAAGGTTTGTCTTATCTTATAAAAGATGGTTGCTATGGTGTGGGAGATGGTTGCAAAGTAGTTTTTAGGCAGTTGCTAGGTTAAAGGACTTGTTTGCTAGAAAATTTCTATGTGGTTGCTGTGCTATACAAGACAGTGGCTCAGGTGTAGGAGGTGGTTCTTTCTCTGTATTTAACCTATTCATTAAGTGAAGCAGCGGGCAACCAGGAACACAGCGCCTGGCGGAGTAGTGTGTAGGAACTGTATCTTGCTCAAGGGAACCTCAGAGGTGCCACTAGCAGTCCTGGGATTTGAACCCCCGACCTTCTAATTACAGGGCCAACTCCTAACCACTAGACCACCAGCTGCCCTACATCAGTATACAAACAGTAATATGAGTAGTGAAGCTCGGGCTCTGTGTTTTCTTTAATCTCAGAGTAAAAGTCTGACTAGCTGTGTGAGCTGCAGGCTGCACTACTGCAATAGTGGATGAAGAGTTCAGTGTGGAGTGAAGCTGGATGAAGATCAGCACAGGGGGGATTCTCTTAGAGGGCGGAGAAAATTGGGTATGATTTTGGTATGATTTTATATCTGTACAGCATTAGAATTATTTTTTTATATTATTGTATAATTTTCTGTTTTTTATATATGTCTATTTTGATACACATGTCTATTCTGAGTTTGTGTCTTTGTGTGTGTGGGTGTGAAACTTACATTTCACACACACATACACATACGTGCTCACACACCCACAAGCACCCACATACGGAGGCACATACATACACACACATACACACACACACACACCAGTTAGTGTGTCCCCTACACACTCCCAAAACATTACTCAATCATACCCACAGGAAACCCATCTCTCTTTTCTTTGAAACACATACACAGGATGTTGCATGTTTTACCATGAAAAGGGAAGTGAGGACAGCAGTGAACATTACTGGGTGCATTTTCCCGTCACTAGCAGAAACATTAAGCAAACACAGAGTTCGTGAGGCTGCAGCATCATGCAGGACCCCTCCCACTACTCACAGAACCTGCACTCACACAGACACTTCATCCACATATATATATATATATATATATATATATATACACACACACTGTATATACATACACACATACACACTAGGAAAGAACGCACTAGCAGGCAGCAGTGGTTAATATACAAATACGTTTCTTTAATGAAAAACTCAAAGTTCACAGAGCCGAGCAGGCTCACGCACACACAATCGGGCTGAGGCTTGCTGAGGTACACAGGTGTGCCGGAGGACCTTCACTCCGAAGGGCACGAACATAAACCACCATAGAAATACACGGCCCTGGAAATCCTTAACTCTTGATGAACTCTCTCTGAATACAGGGATCCGGACTCAGCTGCAAAGTCCCCTCCTCACTCTTTTTCTCTGACACACACACACACACACAGGGTGTTGGCTGTTGCAGCTGCAGCATGTTTGACCACAAGCGGCTGAAAACGTCTAGTGAAGAACATTACTGGGAGTTTTTCCCATTACTAGAAGAATTGTTCTGCAAACACGAAGTTCGTGAGGCCGCAGCATCCTGCAGGACCTCTCCCACCCCTCACAGAACCTACATTCACACAGACACTTCATCCACTGGACTGGTTTTCACATACACTGGACATCACACACTGACCTCTAAGCACACACACAGCACTTTGTCAGTCTGGTGTAATTATAAACCTGTACTTCAGAGATGATACAATGTTTCATTTCTGTTATGTGTTCTTTTCCCCTGCGCTCTCTCTCTCTCTCTCTCTCTCTCTCTCTCTCTCTCTCTCTCTCTCTCTCTCTCTCCCACTCACACACACACACACACACACACACACACATACACACACACACTGTTCTCTCTCTCCCTCATTCACATTCGGCGTTACTGCGTATTCTGCGTATACTGCGTATTCTTTCGCTGTGCGCAACCAAACTAGTTATGGGAGTGAGCGTCGTAAACTCGAAACGTTGCATGTCGAGGCTGTCGTAACCCGAGGACCACCTACAGTATAAAAAGTACCTTATACAAATAATACACAAATATAAATACATCTCCAGAAAAAAATAAGAGACCACTGTTCAGTTTCTCAGGTTTTATCTTTTATAGGTGCAAGTATTGAACAGCTTTGCCTTTTAAGAACTGTTGACAATATTTCTCCTAATTTCCAAATAAAAATATTGTTCTTTAAAGCATCACTTTAAAGGAAATTACAATATATCAAAATAAGAGAAATGATGCAACGTTTACAAAGCTCGAATAATTCAATTAAAACAAATCTCTTCCTCACTCAAAGAAAATGGCAATAATTGGCCATTTTTTCCATCCAACTGGACACATTGCAAGAGGAGAGGGTTTATTACAGCAGAGGTTTTTGGTTATTACAGGTGTGATGTTTAGGTTATTACAGGTGTGGTGTTTAGGTTATTACAGGTGTGGTGTTTAGGTTATTACAGGAATGGTGTTTTGGTTATTACAGGTGTGATGTTAAGGTTATTACAGGTGTGATGTTTACATTATTTCAGGTGTGGTGTTTAGGTTATTACAGGTGTGATGTTTAGATTATTACAGACATGATGTTTAGGTTATTACAGGTGTGGTGTTTAGATTATTACAGGTGTGATGTTTAGATTATTACAGGTATGATGTTTAGATTATTACAGGCGTGATGTTTAGATTAATACAGGTGTGGTGTTTAGGTTATTACAGATGTAGTGTTTAGGTTATTACAGGCATGATGTTTAGATTACTACAGGTGTGGTGTTTAGATTATTACTGGTGTGGTGTTTAGATTATTACAGGTGTGGTGTTTAGGTTATTACAGGTGTGGTGTTTAGGTTTTTACTGATGTGATGTTTAGATTATTACAGGCGTGATGTTTAGATTATTACAGGTGTGGTGTTTAGGTTATTACAGGTGTGATGTTTAGGTTATTACAGGTGTGATGTTTAGGTTATTACAGGTGTGATGTTTAGGTTATTACATATGTGGTGTTTAGGTTATTACAGGTGTGATGTTTAGGTTATTATAGATGTGGTGTTTAGGTTATTACTGGTGTGATGTTTAGGTTATTACGGACGTGGTGTTTAGGTTATTACAGGTGTGGTGTTTAGGTTATTACAGGTGTGGTTTTTTTAATTATTATGGGCATAGTGTTTAGGTTACTATAGACACGGTGTTTAGTTTATTACAGACCTGTTTAGGTTATTACAGGTGTGGATTTTAAGTTATTACAGGTGGGTTGTTCAGGTTATTTCAGGGGTGGTGTTTAAGTCACTAGAGATGTGGTATTTAGGTTGGTACATGGGTTGTGTTTAGGTTACTAGCAGTACTGCTTGTAACTTCTTTCTGAATTGGTTAGCTAGCGGAATACACACAGGGACACAGCTGCTTTTCAAGGTTTGGGCTAGGCTCCATTATTTCGTGTGAAGGGCAATTTTAATGCTTCAGCGGACCAAGACATTTTGGACAACGCCATGCTTTCAATTTTGTAAACACAGTTTTCTATTCCAGCATGACTGTACCCCAGTCCACAAAGCCAGGTCCATAAAGACATGGTTGGATGAATTCGGTGTGGAAAAAATTCTCGTCCAACACCAGTGCCTGACCTCATGCTCTACAGAATGAATGGGCACAAATTCCCACAGAAACACTACAAAATCTTGGGGAAATGTTCCAAGAAGAGTGTTATAGCTGCAACGGGCAGGGGCAACTCCATATTAAAGTCTATGTTTCTGAATGCAATGTCATTAAAATCCCTGCTGGTGTAATGGTCGGCTTTCCCAATACTTTTTTCCATGTAGTGTATGTATGTATGCATGTTTGTATGTATTTATGTATGTATGTATGTACAATTCAGTTGTTCGTGGATTTTTTCTTAGAACCAAACTAATAAATGTTTGCAGAAACCCCCGCAAATTCGCGAAAAATGCAGATATCCTCCGCAATTTTTTTCTTTTTCCGTGGCAATATATAAACTTTCATGCATTTCACTGCTAAATATAATTTAAAAATATAATTTACTAATCATATAACATAAATATTAACATAAATTCAATTACATTTTCATATAAAATATACCTGTATTTTTATTATTGTAAATTAAATAAAATTATTACTGTATTTACCCTGCTTATACCAAAGAAAACACGCTTGCATGAACTACAGTCTACACAGTGGTAACATCGGTATTTCACATTCTAGCACTGCAGGAAATGGCAGTTCAGTGCACACTGTACAGTACATATAGGGGTTTACCTTTAAATTTTTTAAGGGTAATGTATTAAGCTTAAAATGAGTTTAAAGTGAAATTAAAGTGCGTTTGGAGCATATTTGGGGGCATATTTAGGGTTTACACCATTAAAAAAGGCTTTTTTTAAACCAATTAAAAAAACAACAAAAAAAAACCAAGACCCCAAGTCTTGGGTGCTTCTACCCTTAGCTTGTAGTGCTGGTAAAATTTTTACATTTATCTCAGTTAAAGTGAATGTAGTGTTTTGTGTGTGAGTGTAGGGTGTATTGCTGGTTTGCATTTTAAACCGATAATAATAATAATAATAATCATATTCAAAGACATTTTATTTTTTTGCAAGAGAAAAAAAAAATTACATGTTTTCATCAACTGAATTACATCAACTGAAATCCTTGGAAAAGGCAACAAGTCACAAAAACAAGACCAAACCATTACCATCAACGTAGAATGATATAAAATATAAAATGAAAGGGTTTGTGCAACGTAAACCAATTTGGCTTATTGAAAGTGAATAGCAAGTCGCTGCGCTGCATGCTAATGTTGTGTGGAAGTGAGGGCTGCCGCCACCTTGTGGACAATAATCGCAGTACATAAAAAAAAATGCTGACCATACACTTGCCACAATGTTCTGCCTCAGACAACATCATTGACTGTTACTGGCTCTCAGTCTCACAAACGTGCACACACAGCTACTCATTAAGAAAATGTTTTTTTTTTCCTATGAAAATAGTGCACAGCTTGTGTAACGTACCTTTAACAATATGTATTCATTCAAAATGTGAGAAGGACACAAACCAGAAGTGCGCCACATGGTGAACTTTGCATCGGTCAGTGAGATTTTTCTGTGTGATCTGTGCAATTATGTGTTAATACCGTGGAGTTGAAAGGAAAGCAAGAGGGACCAGACATACAGCATACAATAAATACAGTCTGAAGAGTGATCGTTTCAATCAAGGGAACAGTGGTGATGAATGGGTGTGGCCATGTACTTGTACAAAGGTGCTTTTAGAATATATAAAACAGAACCAAATACACTCTGAAAGTTATTGATTATTCTTTGAGGTTGCCCAAATGTATTGTAAATTATCACAAACTTAAAATTTTGAGAAAATATTGTCAGCAATACAGGCCAAAAAGGATGGGACAACCGAAGCCTCTGAAACAAGAGATTATGCATCTGTTCTTCCACACTGCAAATGTTGATTGCCTCTGTTTTTGCACCATGAAAATAACGACCGTGTGAGCCCCCAGCAATGCCTTGCTATAGCAATGGATGTCCATCAGAATGATACTCTTTTAACTCTAAATATTGAGGCTTCCTGAGTTCATTGTATTGCTTTTCATTCCCTGCCCCACCCCAAGCCATGCGTCTTTCCTCAGTCTTCATCTTGTTTCAACTTCCATTCCGTTGGCATCTTACATTTGCAACACTTTATGTGGGGGGAACAAATTCATTTTCTTAATCAATAAAAATGCCCTAAATATCAAAATACAGTTTTTTTTTTTTGTTTTTTTTTAATTCCAGTAAGCGGACAGAAAAAAATACATTTTAAAATTCAGAAGGATTGTCTCTCTGTTTCTTTCAGACATAGGTAAGAGTTTGGTCAGGCTTCAGATTTCGTAGTGCAGGTCGTTGAGCTCCAGTCTCGTGTAGTGTCTCCTGTCAAAGGATTCCATGGCTTTGCGGCCCACAATGGCCAGGACCAAAGTGAGGCAGATCAGGGTGACCACCACCACAGCCACGAGGCTGTTCTTCCATGTCATTTGGGACCTCTTGGCTTTACCTGGGGCAGAGCCCACAGCTGGATGCATCAGAGTATCGGGGCCTAAAGCCGTATCCTTCAGTTCATTCTCCAGCTCTACAACCACTAAAGTTGTTCTTTCAGTGGTCGCTGTGGATGTAGCTGTAGTTGTTGCAGTAGTAGTACTTTTAGTAGTCGTGGTGGTGGGAATAGTAGTAGTTGCAGTAGTAGTAGTGGTATTAGTAGTAGTTGTAGTAGTAGTAATAGTAGTAGTAGTAGTAGGAGTAGTTGTAGTAGTAGTAGTAGATGTAGGTGAAATGGTGGTTGGTTTCTGTGTTGTGGTTGTTGGTTTGGTGCTGGGAACTTTTATGATGGGTTTCCCAGGTTGGGGCACTGGTCGTTTTGGTGGTTTGACAGGCTTTCTGGAAGGCTTGATTGGTTTTGCCGGTGGCTGCGGTGGTTTTGGTGGTTGAGGCGGTCGTGTAGTAGTTGTAGTGGTGGTAGTGGTTGGTGATGTTGGAGAAGGTATCTTTGTGGTTGTACTGGTGAACACTGTTGTTGTTGTTGGTGGTGGTGGTGTTGTGCTGGTGGTGGTAGTTGTTGTGGTAGCAGGAGTACTAGGTATGATTACATCTGGCATTGTAACCAGGACAAAGGCAGGCTCAGTCGGTGGCCGTGTGGTGGTGGTGGTGGTGGTGGTGGTTAATGTAGTTGTAGCTCGGGTAGTTGTGACCGTGGGTGAGTTTGTTGTTGTGGTGGTTGTAGTGGGTTGTGTGGTACTTGTGACTGTGGTGGGCTGGGTCGAGATTGCCGTCGTGGGTGTCGTGGCTGTCGGTCTCGCGGTTGTTGTGGTGGGCTGAGTAGTGATTGGCCGCTTTGCCGCAGTAGAATGAACAACGGGCATGACTGTCGTTCTCCCGTTTCCTTTCGCAGTAGGATGTATCACGTCTTCAAGGTCACAAAGCAATAAAATATAATCATTCATAATCATTAACTGCAACTGTGAAACAGTCACCAGCAAGAGGGAAAAGAAATAGCAAGATCTACATCAGGGTTGGAGGAGCAATTCATTTAAACAGTTAATCTAAATAGACTGGTATGTATGGTATAACTTGGGTGTAAGACGTAAAGAAAATTTCATTCTCTATACTGAGAATTACCTTTGGAAATATCATAGGTGTTGATCCCAGGCTTGGCAGCCACCAAAGGGCAGTCCTGCTCGGTCTCACAATGGAACAGGTAGCAGTTGTCAGCGCCAGGTTGGTTTGATGGCTTATACACAACCATATTACACTTTAAACCTGTGGCAGAAACAAGGTGAGAGTCACTCCAGGTCTCTGGGTCCCTCAGTACTGCTTAAACCGCAGAGTAATAAGGATGAATTCGGTTTGACTGAACTTCACGTCTAACAGCATAAATAAAAAAAATTTCTGACATAAATTGATTTTGTTTTTTAAAAGTCACAGCATCTATTTGTTGGTCATGCAAGTACAAAAAAAGTTTAAAAAGTCAGTTGTCAGCCTGAGCTGCACATGGCTCAACTGTAAATTAAAAAAAAAAACTAAAACTATCGGAGCAACGATCGGAGTATATTTGTGCCTCACATTCACTTTGAACACGACAATATAAATGACAGCTTGAAAAATTAACAGGAAAAAAGTCAGTGACGCATTCTTTCAAAGCATTCTTTTAAGTATCAATCAATTAATGCTTTGATCCATGTGACTAGTTTTCTTTGAAAAAATGTTGTGTATCTATTTTTAACAATAACTGTATGTGAAGAGGCATGAAAAGAATCACACCGGACACATTATGCGAACACATTTTCACTTCTCTAAGATGCAATTAATCATAACGTAGCACTAATATTTCTTCTGTATATGAAGACCACTCCCAGCAACATAACATTTAACATCATAACATTTATATGGCACGTTTTGTGGACTTTCTAAGATAAGCACACATCCTCAACAGAGAACACACTTCTGCGCATTTATTGTTGCACTTACCGTAAAACTAAAACGCAGCCTGTGAAAATGTTATGGCACATGCAAGTTAAAAAAATAGAAACTTTTCACCAGTATGTGCTAAAAGGCTATATTTCAGTGTGTTCTTTGCAGAGGTTGTGTGTATTTTCACCTGCATATTACTGTATCTCATTAAAAAAAAAGAATGTTTAAGAAAAAAGCCTTTAATGCATTTTGAAATTAAACTCTTCAGCAAGCTCAGCTTAGATGGAACCAAGACTCGGATTTAACCTTCAGTAACCTACCTGGTGCCACCTCTTCTGAACAACAGGCCAGAATACAGTCTTTCTCTGCTTGTTTCACCTTAGAATTTGTTACGGCCCTGTTACTTTCCACAGCTACGCGTACATTCACGATGGCATCTCGATGCTGTCTAGAGTAACACATCTTCCCACTGGAGCCCAAGGCAGGATCACTGGCGTGGAGAAAGAGCAGAGACACGAGCAGCACCACAGCTGCCTTGCAGGAGCCTTGGTCAGCCAGTGCCATGGCTTTAGGGTTCAGGAGATCCAGAGGGTTCTCAGAGACAGCAGAGTCTGGCTGGGAATTATGTGAGATCTGTTGGATTACAGTGGGTGTTAGGAGAATCTATTACTTTTACTGTGGAATTAAAGAATTGGTTGAATTCTCTTTTACAGTTCAGTGATTTCCAAGATTTCCTTCCTCAGCATATACATTTCAAATAAATCATACAAAAAGCAGCCCGTCACAAACACACTGTACATGGATCTCTGGGACCATAAAAGACCCCAGAAAGAACCTTAAGTGACTGCAACACCATAAACATAACTCAGTTACGAGCACTAAAACAACACTGAATATTCAATTCTAGCTCACGCGTTAACTTAGGCGTACCTAGAAAGGCCTACCAGAAAAGATCACCTAACTGTAGAATATCTTAGTTGAGGTAAATTATCCAGTACCAGCAATCCTCAGTATTAGGTCTGATATAACAAACACTTCAGAATACCATGAAACCAAATGAAAATCTAATATCAGATATTCAAATTATTTGAAGAGTGAGTTACTGACCAGTGCCTGGTCCACGCAGGCAATCCTCCATCAGACGGTATCGCGTCCTCAGGGTCCACAGTTCACGTACACTCCTCTCTGTCAGCTAGACTTTGCTCCTTTTTTTCCTGGAACATATTCCTCGTGTTATCATGTTATCTTGAGCAGCTGATCACGCAATGCTTATATCATAACCAACTCTATTTGTTTTGTAGCACATTTGTGACCATCTTGTAATTCTAGATCGTGATGAACATCAGCGAACTTTCTACACTACCATACTGATACCAAACTACCATACTGATACCAAACTACCATACTGATACCAGCATCTGTTATGACAATCCAGGTATCGCTGTTTAAAATGACCTCCAGAATTGCTGGCACCTTCCGCCATCCCAGCCTCTAGTTATAAAACACTGAAAACCTGTCGGCCGAAGATGAGGACAGTCTACAATTGGGGGCCAAGGGCTCTGGTGGGACCCAGAGAGCTTCTGAGCTCGCACCTTCCACTTTATCTAGCATTATGAGAATGAGTAACAATCGTCTTTCAGTATTGCCCCTGGGAAAGGCTTTACGTCTCTCGCTGTGTAGCTGGTAAACACCGACGTTTCTCTCTCCATGTCTTTTTGCTCACTGTTAAAAAAGGTGCCAGTAATTCTGAAGGGCACTGTAAAAGCCTCGTAATCTGTAATTAACACGATTTTGTGTTTTTCTGTGCTCTAGTCGCCCTTTACGAGAGCAGGAATTTGTTTCAGGCTGAAGAGACAGTGCTCGGTCCGGCCTGCCCGCTCCCGCTGGTGCTGAAGCTGGGCTGAACGTCGCTAGGATACGGAGCATCACCGGAGAGGACACCCCGAGCCGCGGCCAGACCGTGATGCAATCCTAATGAAATATGTAACGCCGTCTTTCCTCCGGCCCCAAAACCCAACTGACACCTCTTCATCCCCCAAATCAGTATTCTACCCGAACTGGCCCACTCAGGCTCGGACCGCTGCTCCAGCTTCTTCGGCTGTTACTTACGTTCACGGAAACCATCCGAACGACCCCTCCGAACGATCCCCTCGGTCAGTGTCCGCCCCTGCCGGACGGTCGCGGGCCGACTATGCAGAGGAGAGGCGCGGAGAGGTCCATCTCCACATGAAACAGCCTTTTCGTCGCGCTTCTTTAAGACGTCGCTTTAAAATGGTGTCCGCGGTCCCGGACTCAAGGGATCTCTTCGAGCAGTCCTGGTCCACAGAGACAGTTCAGAACATTTCGGTTTGTTCGTCTCCTCGAAACCTGGGTCTGGTCTCCCCGCGGCTCGGAAACAAGCAAACACAGGAGACTGGACTACAAACCGCCCCGATGCCGAGAGAAATAACGGCCCGTCTTTATTAGACCCTCCGGCCGTCTTAATTAGACCCTCCGGCCGTCTTAATTAGTCCCTCCGACCGTCTTTATTAGACGGTGCCAACCGCTCGCGCTCCTTCTGACCCACTTCAGTCTCTTTGTGTGCTCCGCGCGACTGGCAGGACGATGACGTCACGCGCTCGCGCTCTCAGAAGCCCCGTCTGTACCATTACCACGAAAAACAAAACAAAAAATAAACACTTGTAACGAAGAAACCGATTTTAAAATTTGTGAATATTGTTTCATGTCCCGAACTGAATTTGCTCTAAGCCACTATTAATTTCTTATCCCGAGGCAAACTTGCGTAATATTTGTAGATAAATTTCGCCGTATTTATTCATAAGGAGGTATATTTTGCTCACTGCATATCCTGAGGTAAATTTCCCAAAGTCCTTTTTTAAAGGTCAATTTAAATCTGAATTCCAAATAAGACAACATTAAGGTTTTTTTTTCTTCCAGTTAAATACAATCAAGATGAGGACACGCTTGTGATTTGTCCTGTTTTAATGTGGTTCAGAAAAATAACCAAAATACAACCACAAAACGGTTATTTCCCTTTTTGCTGGCCTTTCCTGTCTGCTGAAGTTTCTTGCTGAAGTTATGGTCAGCACTAATGTAAAGATGTTCCATAGGTGTGATCAGATGCTTACACAAAGAGACATGCAAGTCAAAAGATAAGCAATATAAAGGCTTACAGAAGCTTAACTTTAAGGTGGCTGGTACAATAATAGCCCTCGCACATTTCAAATGACTTCAGTTCATGTGAGCATTATCAAAGTAGTCACTGTGGCATATTTCTGATCAAAAAAGAAAAGCATCTTATGTACTTCAAGGTATTTCAGTGCTATTTTGGGTGTTTTGCTGCAGATTTTCAAAGTGTGTAAATCTGATACAGGCCACTGTCATACAGGCTAAATCTTGACAAAAAAAAAAAAGGAAAAACAAAAAACAAGGGGGAGACCAGCGGGAGAGAGAAACACACACACACACACACACACACACACACACACACACACACACACACACACACACAGGCACAGGGAATTTGCCAATAATTGTTTGCTTTAAAGCAAAGTGAATTACTATTAATCACTCTCATGCCATGGTAGCAAACAACAATGTGAAATGTCCTTTAAGCCAACCACAGGCAATTAGAGTGGAGACCAGAAACAATCACTTATTCCACATCCATCTTTTCCACATCAGCAACCGGGGCGGCGTTTTTTCTTTGTGTTGGCTGTTGTGTTGCAGGGATGGTCTTCTTGAGAGCAGGAGCACATGCTTTCTTCTGCGGGACTACTTCAACTAAAAAGACAAAGATAATAGTCATAGCCAACATCCTGAATTGGCAATACATTAAAATGGTGGTTGTGTTTCATACATACTTAAGACATACTTAAGACATTTAAAGTCAGTGTTATGTAAGAGGACAATTACGTTTTCTGTGGAAAGACGGTGGTTATAGCTAGAAAGAAAGGATTTCAGATCCATTGCTCAAGTATTGTGAAGAGCAAAACCAGCAACATAAATCATGTTAAGAATTTAGAAAGCACCTCAGATGGCCAGTGTTCTTTTTGGATGAAGAATGACCAGATAAAAAAAACCAAAACTTAATAACCTAATAATAACCACCAAATCAAATAATGATTTTTCACAGCAAAGTACAAATATGAGCTAGCAACATTCTATTTTGCATAGCAAGGCAATAACAAAGCAACTCTAAGAAGTCTATTGGGCGTAATATTGTATGATTTGGATTGTCCAGGGGCTCACTGTCAGGCCTGGAGACAATGACGGTTTAAATTAAGGTCTTGTTTTAGTTATTAGTCACAGCTGGTGTTTATTAGTGTTTCTGTTTGGTCATTGGTGGTGGGGTTTTGTTTTTAGTATTTAAGGGTTTTGTGTTTGGTTTTTCGTTGTCTGTCAACCTGATCGTTATTTGTTGTGCTCCTGTCTCCCCTAGTTAATGTAAGTTTAGATCTAGAGTTTGGCTCTCACGCCAGTTTTGTTTTGGTTAAAAATAAAAGGACAAAATGCACTTTGAGTCTCAGTGGTGCGTTTGTGCTA
>JBBJLS010000128.1:28652702-28665817 GCA_037577275.1 Bryconaethiops microstoma | reverse complement strand
TATATATATATTCACTAAGTGAACAGTCAGTTCTAGTGATGTGTTGGAAGCAGGAAAAGTGGTTAAGTGCCAGGACGCGAGTAACATTAACAAGGGCCAAGTTGTGGTTGTGATGGCTTGATTACTGGGTGCTGCAATGAAACAAGGTGACTTGGTCTAAAGAATCAAGTTTTCTGTAACAACATGTGCAGGGCTGAGTGTTTGCACATTGTTTACCTGAGGAAGATTTGCAAGATGCACTATGGAAAGAAGGCAAGTTGGCAGAGGCAGTGTGATGCTCTGGGTAATGCGCTTGGGTCCTTGCATTCATTTACCTAATCATTGTTGCAGACCAAGTGCACCCCTTCATGGCAGCAGTGTTTCCTAAAGCCAGAGGCCTCTTTTAGGAGTTCAGGAATTGTTTGAAGAGCACAAGAAAGAGTTCAAGTTGTTTACTTGGCCTCCAAATTCCCCAGATCTTAATCTCACTGAGCATCTGTGCAACATGCTGGACAAACAAGGCCTCAAAACTTACAGGACTTAAAGGAGCTACTGCTAATGTGTTTGTGCTAGATACCACAGCCCATCTTCAGTGGTCTTGTGGAGTCTATGCATTGATGGGTCAGAACTGTTTTGGTGGTTTTTAGGCGACCTACACAATATTAGGCAGGTTGTTTTAATGTTACGGCTGATCATTGCATATCTCAATATATAATGCATCCTGTTGGAAATGGCATGAAATTAAAAAGGCCCAGGCCTCCCATGTGTAGGTTGTGCTGTTTAGCCACTTTATATTATCATTTGTATTATTTTATGTTGTGATTATTTGTAATTGTAATTTGTATTACTGAATGTTATGTTCTTCAAGATATGTAAAATGCTACCATATCAGTTATCTTTTTTACCTAATTTGGTGTCCACCACTCTGCTTCGTCTCCCGTTTGCATTACAATTCAGTATGAATATTTTTAATCATTCTAGAGTTTTTTGAAAATCTTGCATTCATATAAGTTCAAGTGAGCAGCAAATCTTACTGGGTCTTCCCTCTCCATCCTCTTCTGCCTAATGTTGGGCATTCTCAGTGTCTTCACCCTGGGGTGGTGGCTGACCTGGCAGATTCAGACAATGAGGACTGCCCCTTTAACAGCCGCCGGGAAGAGGGCCCGGTAACCGTGTTGACAGCAGAGTCACCCAGACTGAAGCTCAGTGCATTGCTTTGTTGGGTTTTTTTTCCCAAAACAACAACAACATGTGTCTAGTTGTTGTTACTGAACATCGAAAAGCTTTAGTGTATGTGCGTCAAACATGGAGTGAGAACTGAACTGCTTCTCTCCAAGACTCGCCAAGTCGCTACGTTTGGATTTTTTTTCTTCTTCTCTGCATGATCGGTTGATTTGTGATCAGAGATTACTTTGGGCACACCAGTGACACACAGTTACTGGACAAAAAGAAGCAATGAATTGAGATTCAGCAGTGGTGTGGACTCTGCATGCTCTCGGTCTGCTGTGTGACGGTGTGCTGAGCTGACTTTAAATGCCTCTCACATTCTTGGTTATGGGAATTCTGGAGGGTTAAAGCTGGGTGTTTTGTGCTTGCAGTTGATGTGTACTCTTGCTTTCTGACAGTGTGTAAAGAGATGTTTGAGGTATTGACCAATCATTTCATACGTGCAATGATTCTTAGGCCCCCAGCAGTATTCTGGAGTCTCTGGAGACACACATGAACAGTCTGGAAGGAAAGAAAGGGTAGGAGACTGTTTCTCTCTGTTTGCATTCAGGGCTCACTCATATTCAAACCTTAATGTAAAGATATATTTAACGTTATTGCAAATACATACCGACTGTACGTGCTGTATTTGCAATAATGTTAGTGGTTGTGTATTCTATGAATATAATGTCAAAGCTTTTTCATTTGAAAATGTCACACTGTGTGAGCTCATCACTAGAAATGCACCAGAGGAAATTAACCTTGTTACATTAACCTTGTCTGTAAACTTATATGATTGTATAAGATTTTTTTCTTCTTTTTGTATGTCACTGGGATTCTCAGAGAGGGGTGAGTTATTTTTTTATGTTATATTTTGTGCTATGTATGTTTGTATTTGTAATGTCTAGATATAAATTTGGTGCCTGTTTCTGAATGTCTGTCCATTTTCCTCTGTTTTAGGTCTCCAACAAAGGTGAGCAGGTTTTTCCTGAATGTACCTTTTTATGCTTGTATATATTCGTGTCCTATCAACATTCAAATCAAACCATTATTTTCCTTGTATGGCAGGGATCGCCCACTAACAATGTGTCTCCGACCTCCACTCCTGCTAAGTCAGCAGGTGGAGTTCCTACCCTGGAGCCGCCACCTACCGAGGCCACACCCGCTGCTGCAGCGCCTGCAGAGGCTGCCACTGAGTGAGTAACCACTCCCGGTACCATATGATATATTGAAGAAATGTAAAAAATAAATGCATTTGTCCACATTCACCTCTAGTGTCTGATAAGGGTGGCGTGGTGTTACACATATATACACAGTCAACATAAAAGAAGTCATGAAGTAAACGACACAATTGGCAAATCGTACATTTAAATGTTGTTGTTTACCATTACTAACACTGAATAGGGGAAAAAGGGGTAAATCTGTCACTGTCCTCTTCTGTCTAGTTCTCTGCTGGATTTAGACCCATTGTCTTCTTCAGGGCCATCGGTAGGAGGTGCTTCCGCTGCTCCTACATCTTGGGGAGGTAAAGAGCTCCACATTTACATAAACTTTATGTTCAAAAGTGTACATACACATGCCTGTCTGGTGTTTCCTCTGAAATCAGGGGGATTAAGCTTAACCCTCTTGCTCCAATAATAGTCTCTAGTCTCCTGGGAAGACTTTACGATAGATGTTGGTACATTCTTGTGAGGATTTAACGATAGACCTGAACAGTAACAATGCTAGAATCGGCAATTCCTACAAGAAGATGTTATGACACCCGTTAAATATCAGTTAAAATGTTTATGCATGATTATAAATATTTATCAACGAGCAACACCACCACTTTGTGAACTTGCTGTTTGTTTGTTTGTTCCTCCTTTATTTCCATTCGCTCTGCTGTGTGCATCCACAGACTTGCTGGGGTCAGGTAAGTGTTCTCTTTTGCGAGTATAAAGTGTCTGTATTCTGTACGGTCCATGTTTGCACATTCTCTGCACAGGGATCCTCCTGAATTCCAGACGTTTAATCTCACTGAGCATCTGTGGAACATGCTGGACAAACGAGGCCTCAAAACTTACAGGACTTAAAGGAGCTACTGCTAATGTGTTTACATTCCAAACAGTTTTTACTTTAGCTTTACATGGGGAGGTGAGGGGGACGTGATTTTACTAAATCCACCATGTCAGTATTTTATGGATTATGTACTCCTGCAGTGGGAACAAAATCCTGCACCTTTCACCTTCTTTAAAATGAGCTACTGAAATAATCTCAGGCTACGTTAGTCTTTTGCAAATCAACATGATGGTGAAATGTTGATTTGCGGAAAAAGTTTTCTTAAATATGGGGGCGTTCTACGAGAATGTACTTGTGTTCTCAAATCGAGGCGATATTTACTTTTCTGCCTTCAGGTGTACAAGCATTAAAACACTTGAAAAACAGAAAAATGGTTTGACATTTTGTGGCAATGTTAACTGTGCCCATAGGACAGTGCCACTAGCACTTAAAACTGAAAAGCAATTGCTTAAGATAAAGGATTTCTGCTCTTTTTTTGTGCTCTTTTTTTCCAGTGAGTTACTGGACCTCTGCATGTAAAACTTATCCCATTGAAAAAAGTACTAAATTCCCTGAAAAGTACAAAAGTTATTATTGTTGTTTTGGAGTTACATTGTTAAATAATAAATACACATATATTTGCGTTACATGTACATACCTTACTTCATGATTTTCTTCTATTCCGTGTTAATATATTATTAATGACAATATGGCAATGGGTCATTTTTTCATCATATCTAAATCATGGTATTATAATTAAAATCGAATTACAATAGGGTTGTTGTAATTACTTAACCCTGCTAAGAGTTCTTCAGGTTCGTCTATGCATTGCTGAGAGAGCGTTATAAATGCAGTAGTTGTTTACAGTTTTCCTTCCAAGTTGCCTTAACTTTCGCCTTGTCTTAGTTTAAATCTCTCTTTTTCTCTTTCTCCCTTGAATCTGCCTCTGTCCTCTGTTTGCCTTTGTGTTTTGTTGTGCGTTATTTTACGATTCTGTTCCGGGATCGTGGCTTTCGTAGAATTCGGTTCCCTCACCACGGAGACCCTCCTCCCTGATTCCTCTCCCGCTGTAGACTCCGCCTCTCCTGCGACAGCGGCTGCTAGCGCCACAACCGGTGAGGCAGCCGTCTCTTTAGCCCCTCCCACTACCGCTGCCGGCCCCGTCTCCGGCTCAGCGGATCTCTTCGGAGGTCAGTAGAGTAGTTCCCTCCAGGGGAACAGTCTGACAGGGAAAAAACAGAAACGGACGTGTTCCATATGTGACTTGGTTTCACATATGTATTTAACATTTTCATGCACTAATCATGTCGAAGGGAGGTTCACCATTCTCAGTGTGAAAATGTGTTCTTGAGTACCAGCTCCTTTGAAAAACAAACCCTGAAGGCAAAACCCACTTATGGACCTGCCAATCACATACACTTGGCATTAGAATGGCTGTGTAACTTTGAAGAAAAACAACTGGTGAACCCTTCCTTCAAAACCACAACTACTTCTGGTTAGACCATATTCCCATCCGTCTTTAATTTTCAACTTTCTTTCATTTTCTGTTTCATTTTCCATATCACCCTATACCTCATTCATCCTCATTCTACACAAGACAGCCCTAGAACTGTTCCAGTGTTGTCATATATTGAGTTAGGTTGTTTTACCTATACAATTTTTTCCTCTAATTTAATCGATTTGTTTATAGTTTCTAATTAAAGGAGACATGTAAATGTTTGGGGAAGAATATATTACTGGTTGAAAAAAGTATGCCAAAAATGTAGCATGAGCAGTGATTGCCAGTGATTGG
This sequence comes from Bryconaethiops microstoma, assembly GCA_037577275.1. NCBI lineage: Eukaryota > Metazoa > Chordata > Actinopteri > Characiformes > Alestidae > Bryconaethiops > Bryconaethiops microstoma. Next base: position 28,660,803 of record JBBJLS010000128.1, on the reverse strand, counting down.
TTTATTTACCCCTCCTAAGAGTAGAAGGGGCATCTCTTTATATGCCGGACTGTAATTTGTTGACATATTAAACTTCATCAAGGGTCTTATCTTATCTGACTAAGCTCAACCTCAGCTTTTCCGTAATTGCAAAACAAATATTTATAGGCATTTTCTTGTATATTTGTTATTTTTAAACCTCTGAACCGCTGGCTGCTAACTGTCTCTGTATGTAATCTGCAAGGTAGTGGTTAGAAAGTCCAGAGGAATATCATGTATGATGATGCATATCATTCTTTTCTAATCCGACATGAAATGTTGTTGAATGGTTGTCAGCAGCAGCAGCAGCAGCAGCAACAGCAACATGTTTGGTCCTAAAGCGTTAACAGGACAGAGGGACTTTTTTTTCTGTCCCTCATGACAGAGGGACTTTTTTTGCAGTTTTTTTGTTCACCCTCACAACTTTTACATCATTCTTCATGCTAGTTCTGTCTTCCTCAAGTCTCCTGATCTTTTACCCTTCTAAAAAGCTGTTTCTTCTTCTGTGCATTTCTTTCTCTCTTTGCTCTATGGTTTGCCTCATCCTGGCTTTGGACTTCTGTTGGGGATTCAGGCGCCTTTGTGAATCCTCCAGCTGAGCCCGCCGCCGCTGCCGAGCCTGGGGCCGCGGCCACCACAGCTACTCCAGCTGCTGACCCCACCACTGCAACTGGTGGGTGGTGACAGTAATGTGTTTGCATATGTGTGTTGTGTGTCTGATGGAAACAGAGGGAAAATCCCTTTGTTTCTCTTAAACGTGTCATTAAACCTGTGTTGCATGTGTACTCTGCCCTGTAGAATTATTGGCACCCTTGGTAAAGATAAGGGAATTAATGTAAATACATGTCTTTACTGTGTTTTTTTTTTTTTTTTTAAATATTTATTTTTACATGTATGTTTTTGTTTTTTCTTTGAACACTATTTTCCCCCATTGATTTCTCTAACATCAGTGTCTGATTAAACTCATAAGCGACAGAGAAGTGTGATAATAAGGCTGAGCAGAGAACCCTATATTATTATAAAGCCATTATCCTGGGTTGCACACTAACAGTATTTATAGTGATAAAATGATGGCTCAGTTCTGTCCCTGAACTGGGATGGGTGTTTCTATGGTGATTGCTACTCCGGGTTGTCATGGTGATGTCGCTTGAACGTTTCAAGTTGCAATTGCTGTGGGAAAAATGGCCAGCTGTCACACTGTAGCTCCATTATACACACGCCGTTTACAGCGGAGACCGAGTCCATCTACTCCTTGTCTTTCCTTTCAAAGGAAGAGTATTTTAATGTGGTTTGAATTGCTTTTCCTAACTCTCTGACTTCCTCGTACCTCTCCCCATTTTCCCAATTCAGGATATCTCCGATGCTGATTTAAAATGTGTTAGTAACTGAAATATTCATCACCTCCATACGGTTGAGCTCCTCCAGTTTGCTGCGTGCTCCAGCTCTCAGTATCTTTATGTAGACTGCATTTACATCAGAAGCAGTCATGATGTTTCACACCACTAATGTTTGTTTTTTTTATGTGTTGTTACAGTATAGAAATTACAGTGCTGTTCTCTAAATTCACCCTTTCTCTCTTGTCAAGACCCCTTTGCCCCAGCTTCAGGTCATGCAGCTGTTTCCACACAGCTGGATCTTTTCTCCATGCAGCCTGTAGAGAGCAGCACCTCCTGCTTCACTTCTGTGTCCCCTACAGTTCAGACCCCACTCACAAACATCTGCAGTCCTGCAGCCCCCAAGGCAGACCTGTTCAGTGGTAAATGCTTGCTGTGTGCCCTGAGTGAAGCATATTGTTGCTGTCATAACAAAATCTCAGAAGTGGTAAGAAAACATTGTTAACGTCGTTGTTAACATTGAAGCTGTGGTTGTTAAACTGGTCCTCAGGGAACCTCCACTGCTCCACATTTCTTCTAAATGAATGATCAAAAACAGTCTGTGTTTGTAAGAATAGCTAGCTAACATAATGGATGGTCAAAACTAACAATAAAGTGCAAATTGTATTACAGGTAGTTTAAAACGGTCAGTAAAACGCACCAGGCTTTGAAATGAACTTGCTTTGATCCGTTTTAGCTTGTATAACATTTAATTTAAAAAAAAAATATTTGAATTGCCAGTTCATCATGATTTACATCAGCAGTATTTTTCCACTTCCAATTTTGTGTTATACAAAGTCTTTATAGAACTACTAAGAATGGACATTCCTAGCTAAGAGGTGTTTCACCTCAACCTGAACTGATTAGGACCAGTACAGGTATGCATTGGCTGGTGTCTTCATTATGAAACGTTCACACAATGCAAACGGCAGCTGGTGTTTTCAAATGGCAAAGAAAGAAAAACACAAATTGGGTTCCTGGGTTTTCTTATGACATCTGTGTGCTGTAAAACAGATGCTTTAATTTGCGGACAGACACGTTGTACTGCCCGACTTTCAGCTGAAGATTTGTCCTTTTCCTCTTTGAAATAAAATTACATGGAAACGTGACAAGGCACTTGCAAGGCCATACGAAATGTTTAAGAAAAAAAAAAAAAGCCTTTGTTTGACGGTTAATTTTTTTCATGAACATGAATCATTTGTGTGATGATGATTCATCTGGTTTATTTTTTCCGTATGAATCACTGTGTTTGCACTCTGCTCCACAGAGGTGTTTGTTTGTGCTGGCACAGTTTGGCTGCTTTACCTTATTTCATTTGGGTTTTTTTGCGTGTTGTTTGCTGGGTTTGGGTCATTTTTTTTCTCACTGAGTGTAAATTTCTGTGTGTGCTTACTGTCTTCTTGCCTCTAGATTTTTTTGATTCCGTGCCTGAACTGGCCTTCCCCAAATCAGACCCTGCTCCCAGTCTAGACCTGTTTTCATCAGGTACAGGACGTCTCTGGAGGGGTGTGTGTGTGTGTGTGTGTGTTGTGTTTGCTCCTGTCCTCTCAAGCCTTTTCTCACCATGTCCTCCTTCTCTCTCTCTCTCTCTCTCTCTCTCTCTCTCTCTCTCTCTCTCTCCTCTGACCTTGACTACAAAAGGACAGCTAAATATGCTCATCCCCCAGGGTGGCCAAAAGGAGCTGGACCCCCTTCTTGCACTCATGCATACACGCATGCAGTTATAAACACACACACAAACACCTTTTTACATTTGTCCTTCTTCTCTCCTTCCTTCAGCTATCGCCCTTGCAAAGGCCCCTAATCTACCGAGATGTCTGAAGTTTACTTTCTTCATTTTCACGTCTTTATACACTTTTCTGAGCATGTTGTGCTTTTGAATTTATTGCAACAAAGTGTGTGAAATGTTGGATCAGAATAGTTTTACATATGTTTTGACAGTACGCTTTAAACATGGCTGCACTTCCTTCTTGTCAGTTTAAAATTAAGGGATGTTGAAAAAAAGAAATAGCGTATTGCAAAAATATGACATCATGATATGTTTTTGCCATGTCTCCCCTTTACACACACCTTTAATTCAAGAGGGCAGCTACAGTTTTTAATCATTCATTACATTTACTTTTGTGAGATAAAAATCATGTGAAGAGACGGGGTTTTGGAGAGACAGGCTTCTATTCCAACAGTGTATTCCCTTCATCTCTTATAAAATAATTTCTCTTGTAGTTAAATCATTAGTGAACTAACCCCCACTTTGATCCTCCTGTTACAGACATGTTTTGTCCGCCTCCTGCCGCTCTCTCAGCTGCTATGAGTTGGCCAGACAATGGCGCAGCTCTCGACCTGGCTGGGGGTGGGTAGCGAGTGATTGGATGGGGGCTCCTTTAAGAGTGTGGTGATGTTGGGCTGTGCAGGTGTTCACCATGTCCTTCTTTGAATGAAAATGATCTGGAGGTTTATGTTGATGCCAGTTTTGAAGGGTAAAATTTGCATGCACTATAATTTCTCTTGGGGTAGCTATGAGATGTCAGCTAATGTGTCTTGCAGATGTGTTTCTTTCCTCTCTCTGTGTGACACTCTGCCTGTGTCTGTGGGGTTTCCCCTCAGTGTGTCGGAGATGGCTCACTCTTAACCATTCTGTACCCTCATGCTGCACGGATGCTCTCTGTTTGGCCCGATTTGGTTTGGTGCTCTAGACTCTGCAGCTCCTGGTAACGGTCAGCACACGGCTCCAGCATCAGGAGCACCTGCAGGAGGAGATCTGATGGGAGGTAAGCCAGCTTCCCAAATGTCTGCTCTTCCCCTGTGTTCTGTGTTGTGTGTACCATGACTGATAATTCCTGTAAATTGTGCTTAGGTCTGGGTCGATAAACAGTTACGATAATAATCTAACTCAGGTACTGTTACAGTATTCTTTGCAAAAAGTTTTTTTTTTTTCGTGCATTGATTTCATAATAAATAACTTTGTAAATTATAGCAAAGCAACCCCTTTTATTTTATGCAGTCTTAAAGTTTTAGAAGGAAGGAACTTTTTTTTTTTTTAATTGACCACTAGGAGATGCATACAATAATTCCAGACACTCCACTTTCAAGATGTTTTTAATGATATATGATGCTGTGAGTAGGCTTTACTCTGAAGAAATATTACAAGACATACAAGAAATATCAATACTATATTGATTAATACTGCCTTATGTAGGGAAATAATGTTTTAATTCTTTTCGAACTCGTTACATCCGAAAGTGTTATAAATTGAAATAACAGCATTTTGGAATAAAACTCTTTAATTCTAGATATTGAGAACACCCAGCCCTAACTGTAAATCTGTGCTTGCATTTCATTCTTTGTGCATCCAGTCAGCTAAAGATACAGATCAGCGCTGCATGTGTTCATGACATTACTTGGCAATGTGTGTATTCTGCTGTTCAGTGTTTGAGTCTGATGAGACATTTGAGTAAATGATGTTGCTGTGTGCTGAGCGAGTGGGTAAAAGCAAAGTTCATCTGTCTTTTCGCCTGTCTGTGCCACTCTGTGCACCGTCGTTCATGTATTAAACAGTTCTTTCTGCTTAATGCTCAATTCCTCTGTACTGCTCTCTTCCTCTTTTTCACTTCACTTTAATCTTCTCATGCTCTGGCCATCTCAAATATCATTTTCTTCCTCACTGCTTCAATCATGCTTCAATCTCTTAATTCATATTCTTTGCACACCTTACTTATTGTTTTGATCTTTGCCATCGTCTTTATTGATTTGTTCATACTTTTTTTTTGTTTTTTTTTTTAAACTCCATCACGATTTCTCTCCACTCCTCCCTCTCTTTCTCTCCCACCCCTCTTGGTCTGGGTCATTGCTTGCTTCCTCCTGTGCCACGGTGAGTTCTGATGCTCCTATGCAGGCTGCTATCCCACAGTGCTTTGCTGCATTGCAGTAAACTCCTCCGCTCTGGCTCCCTGATGCCAAATTAGTGAGGGGGAGGGGCCCACTAGCATATGTGCCAGAAAACATTCTTATACCTATAACAGTTTGCCATTCAAGCTGCGTTAAAGAAGGACACTAGGGAAGGAGGGGAAGATGACTGAATGGGCTCATTGAGACTTCATTAAATGAATGGAGGAAGTCAGGGTGCATGCTTCATAGTGGTCTCTAGAACATAACATAGAAAAACAGACACTAGAGCTCAATACAAACTATTGTAACTTTAGACCATACACTGTTTAAGGACTTGCTGTCTAGCATTGATTGTTGAATATTATGACTTTTAGTTAACCTTTTTCCTCAAAACACATAATTTCTCCTTTTTTGTTTTTAATGATGATTTTGGTGTTTGTTTTAATTGCTGAAGTCAGACGTTTTTTTACAGACTGTGTGCTCTCACATCAGCACCTTTTTATCTACTACAAAACAAACCACGAGAGCTCCTGAATGCCGATACTGACTGGGCATTGGTCCTACCATTGGATAATTGCAAGTTTATTCTCCAGTGATGCCACAGCTATCAGTGGCCTTGCTGCCTCTGAGAATTTAGGATGGCCCTTCTGCCCATCACTCATCCTGATGCAAGCTAGAACAGGGATATGTTAGCTGACAGAACTGGAAGATAGTGTTCTAGTGCTAGTTAGCTGCAGTTTGAACAGAACTTCTCTGCCGAAACCTATAGGCTGTCAGTTTTGCACCAGATGCTAATGTAGGAGCATGCATTTGACCAAAAAACATCAAAACTGGAAAATGTATGTTTTTGAGGGAAAATATTTCATGTATGATGGCAGTGAGTGTGTATGTGAGTACTGTGATGTGGAAGTTGTCGTTGTCCTGTGCTGTGCAGGTTCTCTGTGTGTTGTTTGATTTCTTACTGTGATAAGGTGTATATAAGGTTATGATGGCTCAATGTCCTGTCACCTTTTAATGGTGGATGCTGTAATGGTGACGTGTGTTTTTGTGGATATTTGCTTTACTTCTTCACTGGTTTTTCTCATTTGGTGTTAGCAGAATGAAAACAGGACATTTGACTAATTCTGTTTCTCTTTGGCTCCATGATCTCTGGATACTATAGTGTTCGGCGACTTGGGGGACATGCTCATGCCAGCCATGGCCCCTCAGACAGCTGGCGCAGCCTCCCCTGTTAAACCAGTGGGAGGAGACCTGGACTCCACCATGGCCAACCTGGCTGGAAGTGAGTTTCAATACATATGCGTACCATTATCAAGTAGGGCTACACTGTATATAGTCAATAGTCACTATTTAATCATTAAATTGGATTTTGCAGTTCTCATATGGGCTGCAATATACAAATTTACATTTAGTCATTTAGCAGACATTCATAGGGACTTACAATGTCTGTAGTAGAGTAAAAAGTTTTCCTCCTGTATGGCAGATGCTTTGGGAATGTCCAGTTTCTAATATGAGTGAACATGGCTCTCTTTCAGATTTGGGTATGGGGACCCAGAAACCGTAAGAGTCCATGTCTTTCACATCATCTTACCCTTTATATTTTTCCTCTTTCTCTTTTTCTTATAGTTTTTTTTTTTAACCAAATGTTTGTCTCTCTCCCTCCAACCCCCCTGCCATCTTACAAACCTCTCTCTTTAAAATACTCTCCTCTCATTTAGGGGTGAAGCCGCAGGAGGTGCAAACTGGCAAGCTCAGGTAGCAGCCCCTAGCTGGGGCATGCCCATGGTAAATGTTGTGCTGTCCTGTAGTTCTGGAGCATGGTGTGGAGCAGCATGGCCTTGAGCGACATGGCATGAAGAGAATAACATGGCCCCTTTTCCTGCTGATTCTTCTGCCTGCTCCTATAAGCTGATCAAAAATGTATCTGCTAAATGCCATAAATGTTAGGCCAGCAGTTCCCAAACCCAGTCCTGGGGACCCGCTGCCTTGCTCAGCTTCAGGTATTCTCTGCTTTTGACACACCTGATCAGGTGTGTGGGGCAGGGAATAGTTGAAACTGTGCAGGGCAGTGAATCCCCAGGACTGGGTTTGGGAACCACTGCATTAGGCTATAGAAAGGAACTGGTTACATGATAATCCGCAGGGCAGCTGTAAAATTCGCAAAGAACAATGAAAGGAAAAGTGATCGAATTCAAAAGCATTCTATAACAAACAGTAATTAAATGATATATTCCAGAGGTGAAAACCCCTTTCTATTTTGTTACCTTTTGGTTTTTAGCCTTTTGTGTCCTGATGAATAGCTTCGTGCCAGCTTCTCTGACACTTGATGTAGATGGGTACAGGCCTCTCAAACTATAAGACTGTCTTTTAAAGAAGGATACTAAACGCTTTAAATGCATGTTAAACAAACGTTCAGCCTAGTTTTTTAACTCCAATCCTGGGGATCCCTTTCCCCTTTACTCTAGCAGGCTTGACTCAAACCATGGACATGTCAAGTCAGGCATGTTAGATGAGGAAAAACACAAATGCACTGCAGGACTGGTACTGACAACTATTACTTTATCCAAATGTGGTAAATTACTAAAAAAAAGTCCAAAAGTGTTAGAAGAATAGTTCACACAATTTTCCCTTAGCCCAAATGAAATTCATATAAGACATGTTTTGCGTATCATTTGCTTATTTAGTTTTGTATTGAAGCTGAAAGGCAATGATAAATACAGTGGGGCAAAAAAGTATTTAGTCAGCCATCAATTGTGCAAGTTCTCCCACTTAAAAAGATGAGAGATGCTGTAATTTTCATCATAGGTAAACCTCAACTATGACAG
>JBBJLS010000128.1:28627886-28645523 GCA_037577275.1 Bryconaethiops microstoma | reverse complement strand
ACAGTTATATTTCTTTCCTACAGTTAGGTGGGTTTGATCCGTTCTGATATTAATCCTAATGACATGCTTGTGTAACAAAGGCTTGGGTAACTCCTAGGGGCTGGTGCTAGATAGGAGGAGAAGATAGTCAAAATATAGAGACATGTTGACATGAAGAACGTTCACGAAGGTTAACTTGTAAGAAAACTATGGGGCCCTAGAAGATGGTACTTTTCCAAGAAGACAGTACTTTTCCATTTTGCTGAGCCAGTACTTTTCCATTTTGCATAATGACTGTTTCACTATAAATTGTTTCTGTTCAACCTGTTGATCAGACGATAGGTCTGGAATGCCCGGATCTGTTGCCTCCGTCTGCAGATGTAATAAACTGACTTCTGATTATTATAGCAAAACACAGTCGTTTGTACTTTTTGTGCGCTTCTCTCACCTAAAGTCAGCGTTTTGCCGCGACACCCGTGTTCAAGACAGCCTCCAAACAACATTTTTGGCTAAACGCAAGCACTATAATATGGGATTTCATAATGACCAAATATAATAAAAACAATTGTTCAGCCTTACCAGGGTTTGTCATTCGAAAAGCTGTCCTGTGACGCGTGCCGTGGTAGTTTAGTAACCAATGCTGAACCAGCATCATATGGTCAAAGCTACCACTTGGTGTCATTAAAAGACAGTGAAGGTTTAATGATTCCTTCTGAGTGGACAGTCAAGATAGTCAAGGTAACGGAACGTGTTATTCAACAGTCAACATCAGGACAAGCAGTCAGCGTATCTTTGATCAATCAGTTTGTCCGGGCCACAGTTTGGAATTGACAACCATAATTTTGTGCTCTTGTCTTTAGTTGTGTCTGTCTTCCACAAACTAAGGCTGCAACACACTCCAAGACTAAACACTCTTACAGAGTGACAACACATGGAAAAAGCTGTGTAAGGCAGTTCTGTTCCAAGGATTTTAGATCCAGTCCTGTATTTATTTAATACCGAGCCACTATAGCGATAACAGTAACCACATAGTGTGTGCGTGAGAGAGAAATTAATGAATTAAATGTTTTTAGAAATTATTTCTTAAGCCAATGTGTATACAATAAAATGTTAGTATTTGTCACAGAGTCTTATTGTGTTTATCAGAAAACCACATCTACCTGTATTAGTTTACATGGTGCTTTAGCCATTCGCAGTATGGCCACGCGCTGACAGATCATGTGAACTGGGAACACCGGGAATGCAACATCTCCCTGTATGTCTATGCGTTTGGGAGCTAAAGGAGCCTGATCTGCTTAGTGATCTCATTGAAAAGGGCCGAAATTCCCATTACTACATGATAGTGTAGTAGGAACGGCAGACTCGGGTTGAGCGTACTGCACATTATGAGATGTCACTTTTCTTGTACTTTTATTTTAATTTCTCTTGGTTTTGAGAGAGTATTCGCAAAATAAAAAAATCGAGTCACATTGGCGACCATTTTAGCCGCCATCTGGAGCCCTGAAACCCCCGCAAAATTGTGAAAACCAGACATCCTCGGCATTTTTTTTGCTGCTTTTTTTTATATTTTATAACTGCATACATTTTTTAGTGCCATGGAGAGAACACAAAGAAAGTGCATCTTGGGATGGAGAAATACTCCTGGACTCAGAGTGTGTGTGTGTGTGTGTGTGTGGGGGAGAGGGACTTTGAAAGTAGCCAATCAGAGAATGTTATTCATTTCTCCTACCACTGGCAGATATAGTCCAGCGTTCTGCATCAGAACAGTTTCCTGTGTAGAGTGTTTCTCTGAGTGTCCTCGTGTTTTTCATTTTGTTCTTATTGAAGCCCTGTATTTTTGTTACTGTAAATTAAATTGTTGTATTTACCCTGCTTTTACCAACGAAAACGACAGCACATACCAAAGAAAACACACGTATGAATTACAATACAGTTTATATTGGGGTAACTTCGGTATTTTACATTCTAGCACTGCAGGAGACATCAGTTCAGTGTACACTGTACAGTACGTATACGGGGTTTACCTTTACATTTTTAAGGGTAATGCATTAAGCTGAGCTTAAAATGAAATTCAAGTGTTTTGGGAACATATTTGGGGGCATATTTAGGGTTTACACTATACAAAGAGTCATTTTTAACCACATCACATACTCGCAGTTTTTCATCATTTGCGGGTGCTCTCCGGGTTACTGTACTGTCCATTTTGATTTTACACCAAAAAAGTAATCATGGCTAAAACAGCTAATGTGTTATGTTCAGTGGGACTGATAATAGTGCGTGACTAAATCTGGAGTGCCATTGACCTCTGGCTAGGTCAATGGCACTCTGAATGCACTGTACTACGAAAAACTTAAAGCTGCATGTCTGAAGCAGCGAAGGACGTGTTGTGGCGTCTCTGGGACTCTACAACAGCCAAGTGTGAAACAGTCACATTCTCATCATTCTGCAAACATAACCCGCTGAAATGATCCATCATCTCCAGCTGACAGCGAGACAAATCGTTTCTAATACAAATATGCTCACAAGCACAGGCTGTAAACAGCTTAATTTCTGAAAATGTATATTTGATCACTTCACATACCTCTGTCATTGCCAAGTGAAACGACAGGGCACAATAAGCCAGGACTAATCAGCAAACACCAAAAAGGAGTAATAAACGGTAATTTAACAGCACCACTGAACACTGAAGGAGTGGAAATTAGTTATCTCTAATTAATTACACTTGCAGTTTGATGGACAAATCTGCCTACCAAGTATGATAGAGAAAGGACAATGTCTGTGACTGTTTTTCAAAGCTGTACCTCCTTGGCGCTCCGGATCATCCTCCGGACTGCCTCCTTGCAGCGGTAGACGGAGTCTCCGTAAGAGGGCTGGAAGTGCGCAACTGCCCGTGTTACACCGCGAAACGAGCCTGCCGTGAAGGCGGGCCAACCGAGCTCCAGCAGCGGGGGCTCCAAATCCGATACATCGGGGAAGTATGTGAGGGAGGATCCGTCCATTGTGGCGCTCTGCTCGCATCCCGAGTCCTCCGTTGACGGTAGACATGCAGGCTGAGCTGCAGAGGCAAGAATCCCCCGGAGCTCCGTAGCGGAGAGAAAGCAGGGTAGTCGCTCCCTCCGCAGAAACTCCAGGAAGGATCCTGTTCCACCGGACAAAAGAGCCTCTAGCGCCAGTCGGTGTTGCTCATTATAAACAGTAGAGAGCTCGCAGTCCGATCGAAGCTGTAGAGTCCGCCAATCCAGAGTCTCGTCCAGAGTCTGGGACAAAGCCATTCCGAAACCCCGCTGACAAAGCAGTTGTAACGTATCAGGATGAACCACAAAACACTACACTAGCGCTCTCCCTAAACGGAATGAGGCTTCGAAGACCCGTCTGTCGCTGCAGCCCATTGGCTAATTCATACTGCAAATCAAACCCGGTGTGTCACGTGTACAAAGAGCAGGAAACACTATTGGACAGAGTGCATCAACACCATTGGCCACAGTGTGAATTTGGAAGAAAACAGCTATTAGTGATTCGGCGTTTCAAATCCTGCATCTAACGATTCAAATCACTGCCGTTTCATTATTCCCTAGTACCACAACACGAGATATAGTCTAGTAGTGGTGTGCGATACTAAAAGATTTGTTATCGATCCAATCCAAGTAAATACAGCGCCAGTATCGCCGATACCGATATCGATACTTTTTAATAGTTAAGGTGGATGCATCAACAAATTGCTACATCTGAATGAATTTGCATGACCTTTAAGTGTTTTTGTGATTTTTTTCCTTTGGATTATTAATCAATTAAAACCTATGACCGAATTTGGGCAAATTTATAAGTAGAAAATACTTTATAATCATAATAACAATAACAATAGAACAATAACAAAACATTTTTTCTTAAATAAAGCAAGTACACGAAATTATCACTCCAAACTACAATACAAAAATAAAACAAAAATTCTCCCCTTCAGTGAACTTTTTTCAGGCTTCTAAAAAAAAAACCCCAAAAAACAATTAGTAAAAATACGACAAATAAAGTGCAAATAACTAAAACAACCCAAAGCCTTGAGTTTAAAAGAAATATTCTCAGAAGCCCCCTGTCGGGGTCTGGGTCTGTCGGTGTCGGAGGGGGGAAATTTCTCTCCTCCTCTCTCTGTTTCTGTAGCTCGATGTTTTCTTTTTCTTGTGCTTATAGAAATGTGTAGTGTTTCCACTGTAACTTACAGACTTTCACAAATCAGAAATCTCGCCGTTTCATTTCGGCCTGAAAATATCGCCATTCCTCCGCTTCTTGTGTGTGTGTGTGTGTTTGTGTGTGCACGCTCCGCTCCGTGTGTGTGTGTGTGTGTGTGTGTGTGTCTGTGTGTGCAAGCTCCGCTCCGTGTGTCACGTGACATTGCATCATCAAAATACAGACGGGGACACACTTGAAAGGATCGGCACTAAAGTATCGATCAATATCAATACCAACGTTGGTATCGATATTTGGATCGATCCGCCCATCACTACTTCTGACGTCCGTGTTTGTCTGTACATTGTCTTAAACTGCACCTTTTTTCCCCCTCAGCATATTTTTGATTGTGACCGTTACTGCACATGAACAGTTTGCTGTAAATACTTTTACCACAAAAAAATGTGATTAATTTAGATTAATTAATCAGAGAGCTTGTAATAAAGATTATTTTTAATCGCTTGACACCTTTATAAATAACCATAAACAACAGTCTAAACTACTAAACACAAACAAACCGTGAAGAATAATCTAAACCACTAAACACAAAAAAACAAACAGCCCAGACTACTACACAATAAATAACCATGAACAACAGTATAACCTACTAAATAACCATAAACAACAGTCTAAACTACTAAACATTAAATGACCATAAACAGTCAAAAATACAGAACACTACAATGCTGTAAGGAACAGTCAAACAATAAATACAATAAAACCTTAAGGAACATTTTAAAAGACTAAATATTAAATTACTAAACAGTCAGACAGCAAATGTTATATAAAAGTACCACTAACAAAAGAAAATGATGATGAAATCATCTTCACACCTTTAGTGTTTAAAGGAGAATTTCACAGTTCTGTTTAATTCAGTCATTGAGATGTAAACAGTGTCATTTACAGTGTTTTGATGTGGAACGGTGCACTATAGAGAAACTGACCAGATCTAAATTCTTTACAGTGGTGATGGTAAGAACCTCCATCATAAATATAGTTTATTATAAAAAACCATCAGTGACCCTACAAGTGTCTTTTTTGAAAGAAACCTTTGACCATATACCACTTGTCTGAATACCATCATTTGACAAAAATCAATAGAACATTATCAGAACATACACATTTTAAAGTTACAGTCTGTGATTTTACAACAATGTCAGTATCAGATAATTGAAATATGCTTTATATAAAGGAATTTACAGTAAACTCATTTATCGTCTTGAAAAAATAAAAATCCCAAATATGGTATATTTCTTAGTTAAAGCTACTGAAGACATTTTATTGTGGGTACTACTCCAGTGACAGTGTCTGTACTCTGAAAGTTTTTTTTTTATATATTGTAGACTGCTGCCAAACCTTTAGACAACATCTTATAAAAAGCTGCATTTAAAAGTGTATCATGGATTTAAACAAGAACACACTGTCTGGAAATACTTTTTATGAAAGTCCCTTCACTTCCTAGGTAAGACATAGGCCATTACTCCCACTACAGCCAGGGCAATACCAGCAGTCAGTAGCACTGGTAGCTCAAACGAACGGGCAGCAGGGGCAGCAGGGACAGCTGGGTGCAGAGGGGCTTCTTCGGTGGGTGAAACCAGGGATATCTGGGATTCTTTGGTTTCATCAGTCAATTCAGATTTAGAGCTCACATAGCTCTCCGCTGGTACTGAGACTGGAGCCAGCCTGGAGGTAAGAGGAAGTTCCTGTGGGCACGGAAGGTAATGTAATGCTTGGGAGATAATTTGGGGTGCAGAAGTGAAGGCAGGTGACTCAGGCAGCGGGGTTGCAGGGGTGAGAGTGGTCTGTGGAATGTTGTACACAATTTCTTCCACATCTGGCTCCTCCATGCACAGTAAAAGCTCCACAGCCTCTGGAGGCTCCAGGTCTGATCCCTCCAGGGACAGTGTGGGTGAAGCAGATGTAGAAAACTCTGACCTCATATCTGCAAGCTCCTGATTGCTCGGCAAACCTCTCGGGAGCTCCAGCTTCACCGACTCCGTTGATTCCACTTGCCCCAAGAGGCCTTCGTCCTTTTCTTGTAGTTGAATGCTGTCATAATGGGTCTTGCTGCACTCTTCTGGAAACAGAGCGTCCTCCCTGGTGTCACTGTTCTCTACCTCAGGCTGTGAAGCACCCACTGACGTCCAGGCTTCAGCCATGCTGCCAGTTTACAAGGGTGTTATTCTGCCTTAGCTCTCTGCTGACTTAAAGGATCCTTAGGTTGCCTGTCTCCAGACAGGATGAAAGCGTCACTGTTGTCCTAAAACAATGGCTCTTCTTTTCTTTAGCCAGCGACCTGTATCATACAATGAGAAAGAGATTTCTTTCAATTCAGTGGTTCTCAAACTAATCATCAGGGCTCTGCAGATGGTGCACATTTGTGTTTTGTCCCTGTGTTTTGCAAGGACCAAATATGACGAGCATCTAGGGGGTCCAGAGAACCAAATTTAGAACCACTGTTTTGGTTTTCTATGCAGATGTAAGATTCATGTACACTTTCCATCAAACGTTTGGGGACACTTTACTTGAAACGGTTATATTTCAGGACTTATACCTGGCCTACTATACAGGTTTGTTAAAATCATAACCAATGTTGAAAATGTGAGAACCCTATTATCTCACATAATGTAAGATACCACTGATGATTTTTTTTTTCTTTGGTTTTGTTGACCTTCAGCCATCTTTAGTCACCCCCCCAGACAATATTTAACAAGTACAAAACACCACACACCTCCAGATCATGCTCACAAATTAGTGGACTGAGCAACTGTCCTGTCTCTCAAAACCTGAGATTTTTTGCATAATTTCTCCCAGACTATAGTATGCTGAGCCATAAATGTTGAACATGTTCAATGTTTCCGAATCAAAATCAAGCTGGTCATGACTGGAGCAGACTGAAGGGGCAAAGATTGGATTATATTCACTCTACACCAATGACAGGGGCAGCATTTACCTTTATGGCATTTGGCACATTTACATTTCCACCAGAAAGCCTTGACAAGAAAAGACAGATACTGACTACAGTACAGTGAAGAAAGGACAGCTAATATGCTTTGAAGCCTGAAGAACCCTTGTTGTCAAAATACACCCACTCAGCATGGGAAAATGGAAGCAAGTGAACTTCAGTCTTTTGAATGGAAAGTCAGATTAGCACATAAGTTGACAGAAGTGCAAACTCTTGCAACATAAAAATGAAGGCAAGGCAGCGTCCCCACCTACCCTTTTGTACCCCTGCATTCTTGTCTATATATAGGTCTGACATGAACACATCTGACTCTGTAAAAATCTCATCCTGTGCATCGGCATCTGGCCCCATGAGTGGAAGCTATTCCAGATATTTCACATGTCATTAGGAAGAGGACATGGAAGCTCTCAGCTCTCAGTGACAAAGGTTGTAAGGTTGTTAGGACAGAACGTCTGCACTAACCTTGAGCATATTTACTAGCCTTCAAAAATAATATTGAAGAGAAGTTCTTTGCAGGATCCTAATTCAACTGTAAATTTCTTGATCATGGTAGAGCATCAAAGGTTAACTGAAGAGTAAAGCTCTGGATAATGAAAACAATAGAAATAAGCATATTCTTGAACAGCAGGTCACAAAATCGCTTAATAAAAACCTAATATGCCCCTTCTACTGCACACAGCTGGTCTCTGGCCAGGAATGCACTGCCCATTCCTTAGGAGTGTAAAAACCCAACCCTGAGCCACACACATACTTTCACCAGAGTCATGTAACTGTGGCTCAAATGCTCTTTAACAAACTCGTATCATTGGTGTCCTCACAAAAGCACATATATATAGTATTCCAGCACAGAAACTTCATAGAAGGCAAAATGATTTTTCATAAAACAGCTTATTGTTGTATGTGAACATTGTTAACGTTTCAAAATCATAACATACATGCCTGTTCATGTAAGGAAATAAACAGCCCAGTTTGAATTCATTGTGTCTGCGATGTGACAAAAGGCTTCATATTTACCTATCTGCCTAGACTTTTAACTCCTCCTATTTATGCTGAGGTTTTTTTTAGCCTTTCATGGTAGCCAATCTGTAAATAGGTTATTTGCATTTATCAGCCTATAAAAGGTTGGAAAATGGACATGTAAAAACCGGCTGTTTGTGGTGAATAAAATCACAGTAACATCTTAAGTGGACATCAGGCGGGAAAAAAAATACAAGAAAAATGTAGGATATGGGCCCATTAATGTAAATTATTGTTTGACTTTTTCCAATGCTCCATGTAAAGGGCAGCTTCAATAGTGTAAAAAAAAAAAACAATTGTGAGGTTTTGATGCAACAGAAACTAACAGCTTCCAAAACAACTGAATTCTGATTTATAACTCCTGCCTGGTGGCAGGAGTTATAAATTTTTGTTACAACAAAAATGAACACACACACAGCAGAATTACCAATGAGTAAAGGCCACAAAGACAGTCCCACATGTCCCTACAACATGTGCAACGGTCACATATAGACAATATGAACTCATATCAATATGACAATATCAACAAGCTGGAACAGACCGTGGCAATGAAGACGTTACTTTAGTAAATTAATTCATTATTTTGCATCACATTTTGGGATATATAATAAACAGGAGATGGAAATCAGTTGAGCATGAGGCTTGAGCATTCATATTAATACCGTGACTACAATGACAAATAGGTTTTTATGCTATCCGTTAATAAATCAAGGTGCGAGATCAGATATAATTTACACATTAATGTTTTTCAAAAGTGCTTAGCAAGTTTCAAAAATTATATTCATTTTGAAGTGGAGAGACACAGTCTTACCTTTCTCCACCGTTACGTGTAATCACAGTACGGGTGATACTCACTGTCTCACTCACTCACACACTCACACACACGCGCACGCACACGCACACGCACACGCACACGCACACAGTACCCTTGAACCCTCCCTCTCTTGTTGAAACCTACCACCAGGGCCTGTGCTTTAGGCCCCGAAAGCACGACTGTATTTCTGAAATATATATACGCACATGTTTTAGATATACATGCTGATATCAGAACATTGAACAATGTTAATACTAATGTTAAAATGTTAATACTGAAAACGTTTTGTTTTTGATGTTTTAAATTCGTCTCCATTCCTCCAGTCCAGATTACTGTGTATGTTTGAGAGAGAGAGATCTACGCAGCTGGTCGTTGATTGGTCCCTTTGTGGTACGTGACACATCATGTGACGCAGCTCTGCGTGCTGAGGGTCAGCTGATCCACTCGGGATCTCTTTTCTTCCTCCGTCACGGTTCTGTGTGCAGTGCTGTACTGGTTTAGCAGCAGGAGTTTGTTTTGAAAGGACCGAGAAGGTACAATTTCTGCGTTTTATCCAGTCTGGTGTGTGAGACGTTAGAAGACCTACAGCAGTGATGGCTCTCAGCGACGCGGACGTGCAGAAGCAGGTGAGTGGAGAGAGAGAGAGCGAGAGAGACATAGAGAGAGAGTGAGAAAGAGAGAGAGCGAGAGAGTGTAACCTTCAGAGCCCCTCCGAGGAGAGAAACAGACACCATTAGTGTCTCACTGCATCTCCAGTTCTGCTGGATGTGATCAGGATGAAACTGTCGACGACCTGGTCTAAGCAGTTTCTTCCAAGATCAATAAAAATTTCTGATTCTGATTCTTATCCCCACCCCCGTGTTATTGTGTAGCTGCGTTAGAAAAGCAGTCACCTCAGCATATATATTTGAATCAAAAAGCACATATTAAATTTAGAAATGTGCTTTGGCCTAGGTTATTCGTCGTGACCAGTGAGTAAATGAGTGACGGTGGATGAACGAACGTATATATTATTGAGAAAATGGACCCATGATTGAGCGAGCAAATTGATAGTTGGTTGTTGAATGAATGAATGAATGAATGAATGAACGAATGAGTGAAATAATAGGTGAGTAGATTGGTAAATGGACTAATGAGTGGAGGTTTGGATGAATGAGTAAATGAATGGGTGACCAAAAGGATGGAAGAACAGACAGATCCATGGATAGGTTGATTAATGAGTGTACGAAGAGCTGAATGATCAAATGGGCAGGTGATTATTAGGACTGGATTTTTAAAAAAAAATCATGCTGGGTATGAATTGTTGGAATCATCAGGTGGAAAAAAATATAATTCATAATAGATTGGAGCTAGCTTCCTAGACCACGTCCTGAAAGAATGTCTGTCATTTGTTTTGTAAACTAAATCACTGGTATGCAGAGACAAGCACACTCATTCCGCATCTCTCTTAAGAGGCCATGGGAGGATGAGTCGCAGTGAGTCCCTGAAATTAATACTGAAAATCCTGAAATGGCTTTCTTTCACTGAGATCTTGCAATAAGATAAGGATGATATGTTCTGATTATCAGAATACTTAACTTATTACACGTGCTTGTATTTTGTGGTCTCAGCTCATTTTATTGCTTTGAAGTTAACGTTTTAGAGAATAAATATAATTGAAATAAATGTATTTATTGTAAAGAAAAGACATTATTGATATTAGCAGCTTCTTTTTCTCTCTCCCCCACCAGATCAAGCACATGATGGCTTTCATTGAACAGGAGGCCAATGAAAAAGCTGAGGAGATTGATGCCAAGGTATTTAGTCTTTACCTGCCTGCTCTGCCGGACATTAAATGCCTCACAATGTTTTTTGGAAGCATAAACTTAAAAGATCTTAGTGTGAACACTCTGTATATTTTATTGGCTTGACCATAAGTGTCTCCCCCTGTAGGCAGAAGAAGAGTTTAACATTGAGAAGGGTCGTCTGGTGCAGACTCAGAGGCTGAAGATAATGGAATATTACGAAAAGAAGGAGAAGCAAATTGAGCAGCAGAAGAAAATGTGAGTCACATTCTGCCGAGAGAAGTGGCTGGGTGCCTCCAGATTTAGACATAAAATTTCCCTTCCTTAAACTAAGGTTGCATCTATTGACTACCGTTTGCATAAAGGGAATTTAACCGATTTTTAAAAATGTCTTCGTACGGCAGTTGTTAAGATTTAATCACCCAAAGTACAATACACCACAGTATTGTTCACAGGGGTGGTGAAAGGAAATGGACATTGGAAGAAAGTCTGATGTATGTCTGTTGTTGATTTATTTACATTACATGCAGTACAAGAACTTAAGAACACAGAAGACACATGTAGAGTCATGAGTCATTTGGAAGTATAAATAAAATATCTATGAAGAGCACTGTGGCCCCTGGTTCCCATATCATCACTACTGCTCTTAAGGATTAAATTCCCAAAAAATTGGAATAAAATGTAAAAATTCCCCTTCATTTGACTAACTGAACACTTACACCTATGTGTTCTTGTAACTTTTCCCCTTTCAGAGGACCTCCATCTTTCTCCATGTTCTCCATCGTTCTGTTCGTTCAAACAAATTCTTCTTTTATATTGCACAAGACAACACAAGCCATGTCACCATCAAAAACTTTCTGTGGTGTACTGCAATCTTTTGGAATGGCCACATCTATCATAAAAACAGTACATATGTTATGTGATCATAGATGTAGAGCACATTTGCTTTCAACAATGCTTTTAGTCGTGGTCATTAATAACAATAGACTTTAGCAGCTAATAATTGCAGGCCTGTTTTAAACTCTCAGTACTCAATCATTCAGCAAGTACGAAATAATGTAATAGCTGTTAAATTGCAGTCCTCACAGATTACCTGTTTGCAGGCCATGTGAAGTAATAATGATCTCCTGCCCTTCCACAGTCAGATGTCCAACCTGATGAACCAGGCCAGACTGAAGGTTCTGAAGGCTCGTGATGACATGATCTCGGTTGGAAGCAGTTTCCCTTTGTTTTATGGTCTGGAAAGGTCAGGAATATTGGATGGTGTGCGAGCATTTTTAATCATGTTACTGTGGCGTATTTTGTAGGACATGCTAAACGA
The DNA here is from genome assembly GCA_037577275.1 of Bryconaethiops microstoma. Taxonomy (NCBI): domain Eukaryota; kingdom Metazoa; phylum Chordata; class Actinopteri; order Characiformes; family Alestidae; genus Bryconaethiops; species Bryconaethiops microstoma. Next base: position 28,633,425 of record JBBJLS010000128.1, on the reverse strand, counting down.
GGCTCGTCAGAGGCTGGCTAATGTAGCTCGAGACCCATCCAGGTACTCAGCCTTGATGGACGGACTGGTACTACAGGTGAGCTGAAAGAGACGATACTTCTTAGGTCAGAAATATTGCCTATGTGAGTTTGACGAAGCCTAGCTAGCGCATTGCAAGCTCATGGTCACATTGTCCACTTGTCGTGCTTTATTCAGTGGTTGATAAAGAACAAATCAGAGTGTCTTTTGTCTTTTAAAGTGGATCTGCATTCATTCCAATGGCTACAACACAACTGATGTTGACAACTCTAATGAAACGGCACTTACTCCGCTAATTTCAACATTACTTTAATCACAGTAGGCCTTGTTCACAGTTGTTCACAGCTGGTCCTTTGGGTATTTTAACTGCCACAGAAAAAGAAGAACGCAAACTGCGATTGTGCAGCAGGACTGTGTATTTGCACATGTGTTGGCTGGATGTTGACATTTGCATTTATGAGTACTGGTCTAAAGTTTAAGGTTTTATAGACTGGTTGCACTTTTGCCTGGTTTCTGTCAAGTGTCTAACATGCCAGCTGTCTTTAACTGCTTTTACCATAATAAATAGTATGTCAAAAACAATACACAACTATTACCAGTGCATTAATTTGTATAGTATAGTAGTATGTGGTTTTGGAAGCAGCTGACAGTTGTGTGTCTCCCCCCCCTCCAAAGATATGATGCATATCAGGTGTCCAGTAAATTTGGAAATGCATCGAGCAGATGCAACAAATGTGGATTGTAGGATTGGCACAAATTTTTAAAACATTGTCATAACCAGAAGTATAGGTTTTTTTTTTCCCTTTAGTCATTTTACACCACTAAAGAAATTTGACTAATTATTTATCTTGCTTGCTAATTAGCCTAACCTATTGGAATAAACAATTAATGTTATGATTCTTAAATTTACTTTGGACCATAACAATATACAATGCCATTATCAATGCCATTATCGATACCAAGTGCACAGTTGTGTGTGCACCCCTCCCAAGGTAAACACATTCAAATAAACATTAGATTTCTCTTCTGTGAACAAGAAAAAATATCATTGTCCTAATTTAAAAAAAAAAAAAAAAAACTTGTGGCATTCTAAGCTCAATAATTTAAACATAGTGTAACATAGTGTTTTGTGGAAAAAAAAAAAAAAAAATTAACACAAAATATCCTAGTGAGGTAATAGTTGTTTCAGCTGGTTTCATCCATAAGAGTTGCTAAAGACAAAGGAGAGCATCTTAAGCAGTTGAGCAGTTACCAAAAACCATAAGACAGACCCTCCAGAACCAGGCCAGTGGAAAAAGAGGAGTTCCAGTTTTCTGGTTTCAAAGATTCTGGTTCAGTGGGGGAAGACCTTAAATTACTGGTGAGCTGTATAACTAGTGATTGCTCTCAGAGGAAAGATGTAGTGTTTGCGCACTAGAAGACAATTTGGTAAATGTCCACTATAGCATCCCCTTAAAATGGTCAGAATGCCGATTGGTTTATTTTTTGTTTTGAATTGCCTTATGTTTTGAAAGGTAAAAATGTGCTAAATCAAATAAGGAAAACAACAAATCAGTTCAAACTCAGTACCCCTGCCAAAAAGATTCTGAAGTTCAGTTGTTCTCAGATCTGATGAGGATATTCACAAGAACTTTAACCTTTTCTGTGCCTCAGGGTTTCTATCAGCTGCTTGAACCCAAAGTGACGATCCGTTGCCGCAAGCAGGACTTGGCCTTGGTGCAGGTCAGCGCAAAGCCCTACTTAAAAAAAAAATGAACAGGAACCCTTGCACCGAAATATTATTTGTGAAACGTGTGTGTCTCTTTGCTGTTTAGGCTGCAGTACAGAAAAATATTCCTATTTACAAAGGAACTGCGAAGAACAATCTTGAAGTCCGGATTGACCAAGAAAATTTCCTCTCGCCAGATATGTGAGTGTCCTCTGCTTTAGATTCCAGACAGAGTTTAAAATATTAAACAAAACATCCAAAACTATGCATTTTCATATGGTGGGGTGTCATTCATTTAAGAGCCTTTGTGATTACTGTGGCCTGAAGTTCAAAAATCAGTATTTAAACTGTTTTATTTTACTGTCTTTTCAGCTCGGGTGGTATTGAGATCTATAATGCAGACGGAAAGATCAAGGTGTCCAATACACTGGAGAGCAGACTTGAACTCATAGCACAACAGGTAGAGTATATAGGCTTAGACATGAAATGCAAGTAAAGGTAAAAGCCTTCGTATATTAATTCTCATTAATAAATCAATAGACATTTCTACTTTATAAGAATACGGCTGTTTAGAGATCTGTGAGTTGGATTCAGTGCAGTGAGAGGGGAGGTTTTATCTGACATGACAGCATATCCACACAAAATTTAATTAAGGTGAGGTCTTTCAGTCAGGAGTTAAAAAAAAAAAAACTTGAATCTTTTCTGAAGTGCATTGAGCCTCTTTTCAAAAGTGATTCAGAAATGAAACTCCGTGGTAGTCCTGCAATACTTTTAAATACTTTGCTAAATTATTAAATAATTAATGCATGAATAAGAGTCATTTGCAGAAATGTAGGATAATTAGGACACTTTTTAAACTGATACAGTTAAATGAAATTATTTCATTTAAGAACGAGTGATTTGACAGTGCATACAATTTATGCTACAATAAATGTCCATATCCTCAGTATATAAAAATGCAGATTGCTTGCTTGAAACAGTTTAGAAATACATTAGCACACTTCAACCAGAGAGATCTATAAATCCCCAGTATGATACAGTGCCGTGCAGTACATGAAATGACTTTAAAGAACAGTCACCTGTTGGGTCTCGTCATCCTTACTGCATCCTTTTCATGTGTCAATTCAGGTTCTAACCCAGATTTTTCTTTCATTTTCCTTAGATGATGCCTGAAATCAGAGTTGCCCTGTTTGGAGCAAATCAGAATCGGAAATTCATGGATTAAGCCTGTCTGTGAACCCAGGGGACACCGAGGACCACGACTGAGACAGTGTTTTATCTTTTGCTTAGTCTGTCTGAGTAGTATTTAACTTGAGGAAAAAAACATTTGTGTGTGTATGTGCTGTATTTTGTGATTCCCAGTTGCTGTAAAAAAAAAAAAAAAACACAAATCACAGTGAGGATTGTGTCTTGATTGGCTGCTAAAAGTCTGGTATTTATCATCTCCTATCCTGATTGGCTGTGCCACTCAAAGGCTATGCTACATGTGTTTACAAGTACTAAGACTACAGTCTTAATCGTATGTGAATATTTAAAACATTGCCTGCATATGTTTGTTTTTACCAATGCACAAAAGGAAAAGAGTGACTTGAAGCAGCTGTACACCCTCTGGAAGTTATTTGTGAATACTGGTCTTGGTTTTTTGTCATTCCCGTTGAAGATTAACCACATACATTTTTGTTGAACACTGAGATTATATTGGTGTGGAAATAATATAAATAAAAAAAGAAACAGTGTCATTTTTGTTCTTCAGTGAATTTACTGTTAAGTGTCCAACTGACTGCGGTGAAATGCACATTGGTGGAGTTTGGCTGAAGAATGTACTACTTCAGCATTTTGAAACTAGGAATGTTCTGTGAGTCAACCATGGTTCCTCTATTGTCGAGCACAGAATAATGAAGTGCTCAGTTCATCTGAAACATCATGCCATGGGGGAAGTGGAATGTTTTAAATACAGGGTTACTGGGTGGAAGTAAAATCTCTAGACATCCTTGTGGGTATCAAGCTAAATATATGCACTAACCGAAAGAAAATCCATATCAAAGACCATATCGACTCAGTGGTAAGTGCTTTTTAACTAGTGCAACAAATCAAGGTTTGTCATTAGGTGAAATTGTTCAGATGGTTCAGATTTTCAGCCATGTTAAATTAACTGCATTTTGTAAGCTGAAAAACAGTGTTAGCCTTCAGTTGTTTTAAACTTTAAAGCAAAGGTGAGTTGATTTCTTCATTGCATGCACTAACTATCGAGAAGATTGTAACAGAGACATTTTAATTCAAGTACATTTCAAGTCATACGTTAAGAAGCATTTTCTTGGCTGTGCTTTCATGATTAAGGTACAGGGGTGGAGAACATGTGCAATATAACTTTGTTACTATTCTTAAATGTTACTTTGAAAGCTGTGTGCATAGGTATTTTTTTATGAAAGCTTCCACTTTTTCTCAGTTACCAAGAGGAAAATGCACTTTTTTAGTTTATACATTTTCTGTTAAACCAAAGTGCTTCTAATCTCTGAGATTTTTCAGGACAGGTTTTACTGTTTTTTTTTTTTTCATCCCCAAGTTCCATAAGAGCAGTGTTTTAGTGAGGAAGATGAGCAGGGTGTTGGTGTGGAAATAATGAACTTCGTGGCCTTCTTGACCAGAAATTTAAGAAGGGTCTCTGATTTTATTGCAAGTGCTGTAGATAATGTTCAACTTTTTTGCTTAATACTTCCACCTCTGAGTGAGTTTTTGACACAGAACCCATACTCTTAGTAAAAATAAACGGGAGATTTGCTCTATTATTATCTGACAAAAGGGAGCAGGGGAACGCTAATCTACAGTGCTGTGGGTTTGATAGTGCTGTTCATGGTAGAACTGTGATCCCTCTGTCCTGTTCATATACATGCTGATCTGCCTCTCATATTAACACAGGCCATGAAGAGGGTTTTCTGTTCAGTATGCAGTGCACCAGCTCTGGTGACCCTAATGATGTTAGCCTCTGTGAAAGAGAGCAAAGGTATACCAGACCCTCACCAGAGAGAGCTGATGCTGGAGCTGGAGGTCTCCCAGCAAGTAGGAGGCAGAGTGAAGCTCACTGCAGCAGAGCAGCGGATGGATGCGTTCTTGCATAAGCTGAAAGAGCAAGAGATAATGGCTTCATCTTTTCTTCCTGCCATGCACTTCTTTAAAGCAAAGCCCTTCATCCAAAAGAGCCCTTTGTTTAAAGTGCTACAGAAAATGCCAAAAGGTAACAAGGCAGGCTAATCCTTCACCAGTGGTTCCCAGTCCTGGTCCTGGAGTACCTCTGCCCTGCATATTTTGGTGTATCCGCTCTTTAGTACTTCAAGATCATTGACAAACTTTCCCTGAGTTGACATGGGTGTGTTGAGACAGAGTAAACAAAATGACTAGGCCAAGGTTCCTTCAGGGGCAGGACTGTGAACTACTACTTAAACATTTTTGTCAAACAGTGGTCTAAGTATTACTATTAGTCTTAATTCTAATTTTGTAGAGCAGGGGTAGAGCTATGGTCCAGCATAGCTTGGTAGTGCTGATTTAGGTGTGTTTTAGTAGGGAGATCATAAAACTGCCTGTCCAGGACTGGAATTTAAGGCCCCTGACACACGTTGGGAGAAACCCTGATGCAATTTTAAGGGCTGATCCAAAAAGTGAAGTTTTTTTACATGAACCCTCAAAGAACATGTGAACATACAGTGAGGCAAAAAAGTATTTAGTCAGTCACCAATTGTTCCAGTTCTCCCACTTAAAAAGATGAGAGATGCTGTAATTTTCATCATAGGTAAACCTCAACTATGACAGACAAAATGA
>JBBJLS010000128.1:28600701-28613998 GCA_037577275.1 Bryconaethiops microstoma | reverse complement strand
ATACACATCTGAAACTAGAGGGTAGAAGTAGAACCTACACCAGACCTAAAGGAACTCTTGGGCAAGCTCCGCCGGAAAAGATAGAGTTTCATGGTATTTTTTTTTTGTTAGGACACGCCAAGAGAAGACAGGACAACAGAAGTTGCCTTTGGCTTTACCATTATCACTGGTGCTGGTCTGCTCAAGTCAAGAGCGTAATTGGATAGTATGTTCTCCAATGTGAGAAAAGTAAAATCAAGTCGAGATACCTCAGCCGTCAAACCACCTCCCCCCACCTTCCCCCACCACCCTTGGGCAGCCCTTGTGGGAGAGTCCCTACAGGGCCCTGGCTAACATATCAGCCCTATTTCTGACTCCCTGGGGCGTTCGAAGAATGCATGTTAAAGGGGCGGTGTGGAGGAATGCCAAGGCACCTCAGCTCATCATGCAGCAAAAAGGGATCCGCGTTGCTTTAAGTGCTCTCATGTTTCCATGGCCAGAAAACTAGAGAAAAAAACAATAAACAAAACAAAATATAGAAACTAATAACAAAAATAAACATCAAGCTTGTGTTAGCTCAGACAAAAAAAGGTAAGGATCAACACGCATTCTCTGCATAACTCCGTGCATCCCTTTTACCCATACGGGGCTCTGAGGTAATAAAAAAATATCACTTCGCTGTATAAAGCTGAAGAGGACATCTGCTATCCATTCCAGTGTTCCCCACCATCCTGTTAAGCACCCAAGTAAGGTGAGGAGACTGGCAATGGCTCCAAATCCAGAAGCGATAATATAAAAAAGAAGAAGCAGCAAAAATGGCATATATACGTAAGTTTAACAACAACAAGAACAAAAAGTTTAGCTATCCAAATATACATATATAAAGACAGAATAAATATTATTGTAGTGGTATTCTTGCAGTCTCTTTAGTTTCTGTGGGTACATATTTATGTTGCCAAATCTCCCATATGAGAGAACATCCACATGTGCAAAATGAGAGGGCTACTGCCAGTCTTGCTTATATTCGGGGGAGGAAGTGAGTAACCGTCATAGAGGTGCTGGCCTTGTTGCCTCTTTTCGCTCTGCCATGTTTGCTGAGAGCAATGTAGAATCCCTTGTAAACGGAAGACTCATAGGCATTATAGTTATTTGGCAGCAGGGTCTCCTTAAACTTGCACTCAGATTTAAAGGTACGCTGGAAAAAAAGACAAAATTAGATCAGAAACACTGACATCTGGTACAAAGTAGAAAAAGCATGCTATCAAAGCAGTTACATGCAAGGTTAAGAATACAATAGTGGTATATTAAGTTGTGTAGTGGACATTTTTTAATCCACCTCTATTTTAACTTCCTCGTCAAACATAATGCAAACTAGACTCTTGAGCTACTAACATTTAGGTCTGCATGATCAGCCTTACTTTTCAAAAAACACAGTTAGAAACAGTTGATCCACTTGTTCATTCACTTTAAAAAGAAAACTAATTATTTGTCCTTTATGATTAAGGTCAATATAAAGTGGCCTAACTGATAAACCTTGAAGTAGATTGTTTTATGTGTCTAGCCTCTATAACAAGCATCATCTAGATACACAGGACATTGTTCATTGCAAGGAAAATATTTTAGCATAAAAAAATGGGTCATTTTAGCATGAAAAAAAAAATCTGTAAATTTGGCGCCCAAGGAAGTAATGCAGAGTTAGTGCATCAGGGCCCACTAGAGCTGTTGTGGATGCTGCTAGCCTGCTGATTTTGTACTTCTCTTATTTATTTATTTGCATTTTTCATCTTGTCTTTATTCCTTAGAATTAAAGTTGTAGTTACTGTGCCAAGACTTAAGCCCGAAAATTAGATTTGTTTGGATTGACTGTATTGTGCGTCAAAAAGCAGGCTGTGCTGAAACACTCCTTATAACAGGCCAAACAGCTATAAACTGAACTGGCGGATTTGTAAGTGTCTTCAAATTTCATTTCCATGAGATGACATCTTTAAAGGTATTTATCATTCTCAGGATCCTCTTTTTGAATGAAAACAGACTGATGGACCAGCCTGTTCCATCTTGCTATGTTAATTTCAAGAGAACTCTTTTCATTTTTTTTTTTAACCTGATTTTGTGTATCATTGCAAAAAACAATGGGATAAAACTCTTGAAATAGCCAGCCCAGTGCAACTGTTTCCCTTTACCATAAATCTCTGTTTACTAGGCCTTCAGATCTCTGCTTTTGTTTTATTAAGACCTCTGAATTTAGAACAGGCATAGACCAAGATATAATTGCACAACTACAGACAGACCTGGGCCTACCATGCATAGCAGTGTTTCCCAGTTCTAGTCATGGAATGCCCCTAAACTGCACTTTCAGTCCCAGTTCTGGGGGCCCACTGCCCTGCACACTTTCAGGTATTTTCTACCTCCAATCCACTTAATCCAGCTCAAGAAGAGATTGATAACTAGCTGATGTGCTGATGTAGGTGTGTTAGATGCAGGAAATAGTGGAGACAGTGCAGACTGAAAGCAACTGGCCTATAGGACAGCAAAAGACTGGATTCTATCGTCACTGGATGAATATGAAACTGCCTTATTGTCTTACTTACAAGATCGCGCTAGACTAATCAGCAGAAATTAGTGGACACCCTGCGGCTGGTAGACCTGTCCTGATTCTGATAACGTTAGCACAGGCTAACTAGTGATAGTAACTCCACATTCACCAGTGCACCTTTTCTCTCACGCTGGTTTTATCTTGCCCGACATTTGTCAGCGCTCGTTATATGCTGCGGCGAAACATCTGCATGCAATCACACTGCAAACTGCAGCACACCGTTTACAAATATAAATTATTTACAGCAGCCCACTTGTGCTGCTGGGTTATTTTTTTTTCTATTGGTATGAGATCGGGGCGAATCAAGGCAGTTAAAATCTAGCGATGAATGAGCCTCTCAGTTGATCATGCATAACACATCCAGGTTCAGTGAAGCACCTCTACTGCTTCGACTTTAGAGGATGTAGGACTGGAATGGGAGCACAGCTGCGCACACCTACCGTTCCGTACAGTCTTCCCCGGGTGTTCATTGCGACAAAGAGCTCGCTTTTCACGCCGTACAGACTAACCACCCCTCGCTCCACTGCGGAAATCTCTATCAGACCTAATCAGACAGAACACCGTGTTACACACAACACACCGGTTCGTGCTGAAACTGGATCAATGTAAAAGGAAACAAAGGCATGCAGCGGTGGGTGGAACCCCGCAAGGTGTCGATTCGGGATGCACGGCTTTGCCACCCTCCCTCATCCCCCAAAAAATTGATGAAAGGAAAAAAAACATTCACATCACTAATATATCCTCCAAGTGCATTCGCAGGCGTGCATGGCAAACCTCTTTTGGGACGCAGAAGGGGTCGATGTAAAAATAAGTTGGCGTCTATATCCGTCCAAGCATTCATGTCATGCTTTAGCCAGGACAGATATTTAGCACTAACGGTTCCTGTTTTTTTGGGTTTTTTTACAAATAGGTTTGTCTTTGCTTATGACATTCGATTCGTGTCTGATTACACAAACGCTTTCTAACGCGAATGATAACACGCACAGCACAGCCAACGCGCTGGGGACACTTCATACACAGGGGCAGGACCGTGTGTCATTTTACTGCGTTGCATTTTTTTTCTCTGCATGGAACTCACTGTACTGGTTCTCATTATGTGCACCGTTTATCCGGCCGTCTGGCAGGACCTGGAGGTGAAACCCGATGCCCACGTTGCAGTACAGTCTCCGCACTCTCTTGATGCCCAGCAAGTAGTCGCTCTCCCAGTTCAGTTCCGCTCTCTCGCCCGAGATCCCCAGCACGGAGCGGGAGAACAGGCTCTCCCAGCGCCTCTCCAGTGAAGTCCCGTTAGTCCCGCCCGCCTCCGTCTCCGACGCCGCGAGCGCGACGAGGAAGCCCAGGAGAAGGAGCGTGGTCGGCGTCCAGCGCGCCTCGGCCTCTCGGGCCATACTGACGGGCGACCTTTACGCAGCGGCCGTCCGGTTTCCCTCGGGGGCACGTGGTCGCGATGAATGGCCCTAAAAATACCGCTCGCCTTGTTTTCCTTCCTTCGGCATGGCGGCAGGCGCTTATTTTAGCGAGGCAGAGCGGGCGCGGGAGCATGAAACAGGAGCCCGGAGTGGGAGAGAGCGCGGCGGAGCTCGTACTGCTGCTGCTGGTGCTACTGGCGCTGATAGCGGGGCTGAGCATGTTGCGGAGCTCTGCGCCTCTCGCATGGGGCGAACGCCGGCCGGAGAGTTTTTTCCCCCCTTCACCGGAGAGCTAGAGAGCGCCGGGCGCCCTCATCCTTATATGACATCACTCTGACTTCAGCAGTGGCCCGTAGGAGAAAGTAAAGGGGTTGGGGGCGGGGGGGGCTGAGTGACAGAAAGAGAGAACGAGAGAGACACAGAGAGAGAGAGAGAGAGAGAGAGAGAGAGAGAAAGAGACAGAAGAGAGAGAGAGTAAGTACGCTGCCAGTAGCTCTGCTGGGACCGAGGCGGCTCTTGGGGACGCTTTTTGGAGCGAGCGGGGGATGCAACCGTTCACTTTGGCAGAAGCGTCCAAATCGGGACGGTGGTCATATGTCTTACAGCCTGTTTCCTTATTTAGGAGGAAGGTGTAAAAAAAAGCCGTGCAGTTGTCACCGGAGAGCCAGCGACACTCCCCCCTGCGTCCGTGTCTGCATGGCGCAGGAAATTTACACAGCGTGCCGATTCGAACCGGACGGCCCGCGCTCTTCTTTGCGCAGAGAAACTTCCCGCCGCGAACCGACCCTCCCTCGAACACGATCCACATGACTTCTGCCCCGTAATAATAAGCCACCGACAGGACGCGCGGTTTTCTGCAGACCGGCGACACCGCCGCGCTCCTCGGAGCTCGTACAGAACAACCGCATTTACACGACCCCCCAAAACACAGCAAGAGTGCAGGTGACCCGACAGCAGACATGTTTCACAGTGAAAATGAGAGGCATTGAACATTTAACACAGTGAAAATTTTAAAAGCCCATAGATGAAAATAAATCCTCGTAATTAAACCGTCAAGATGTACACAAAGTGATTCAGAGCGGCTCCGTGTGAAATGTATCACTCTAGAGACGTACTGAATAATAACAGTTCGCAACAGTGGTGAGAGGAACCAGATGTCCAAAGCGGTTAATGCCTCTAAAAGCTACCTCACAATTTTTTTAAATAAATGTGTTACCTGCATTGTTTATAATCATTTTGTGATATCTTAAAACATTTATATCCCTCTTAAACACATTCGTGATTGTAAACGTACATTACTAAATATAGTTCCTAAAGTAAACGTTTTTTCTTTCAGATTTACCACTGTATTATCATTCTCATTACATCTAAAATCTCATAACACTCACTGGTGGTTTTGAACAATAAATATAATGTCTAAATTTTAGGAACCAGTCCCTGGTTCCTACCACCACCTCTTTAGAGAAAGTTCTCTAATCTCATCAGCAAAGCTAAGCCTAACCCTGGTCTTAACCCCAAACATAACCCTAGTTATATAACCCTAGAATCTACCAAATTTCACCAGAAAGTTTTTTTTAATCATTTGAAAATCATTAGGCAATAAACACTCTCACAAAAAAGGTACCAAACTGTCACGGTGGTGGTACCCTGAAGGATATGTCTTTAGTACCGTTAGTTTGAGAACATTACTGTATCATATTTTATTGCTGTTATATATTTTTAAAGTTGCCTAAACCTGTGCACATTGCTTTGACTCCAGGCGTTTTTTGTATTTTTATTCTTTTTAAAATATTTTTTCATTCAACATGAACAACTGGACTATGAAAAGAAACAATATTTTTGCATTCACATTGTTTTACACTGACAAATAAAAATGTAACTGTGGAGTAACCTTTTTTCACAGGAAGCTATCCAAATAAAATAGAACCACATACTTTGGGTGTTGGTGTTGGCAACTGATGACCATTAAAATAAATTTGGATCCAGGGAAAATGTAAAAAGAAGAGGAGTTTGAAGAATGTCTTTCTCTGTTAGAGAAATTGCACTGAATGTTAATAGGCTGCTGTGACATTAGCACGCACTTGCACATTTTCAGCCATGTGTTGTAATATCAGCAATTTAAGAGATGTTGTTAGAGGCCACAGGGGACTGTCATGACAATCTAATTGGCAGACTAAGCCTTAGATCGATAGCTGATTATCACCAGAGTGGAGCATTTAAATTGCGGTGTTATGCTGCTGACTAATGTATCTGTGAGGAGCTGTGTAATTTGGAACTCACTGTTTTAACATCCTTTGCTGTTTATTTAGTTGGAACTCTGGTTTCTCTGCCTGGAAACCAACTTTTTGGCAACAAATAAAGAATGTGGGTGCGACATAAAAGGGTCATGCAGGAAATGCACAATCCCAACAGTGAAGTATGGTGGTGGATTTGTGATGTGAGGCCATTTTTCAGTTTTTTGTCCAAAGGCTCTGTAAAAGTATATAAAATCATGAACTCTGACACATGACCAGATATTTTAGATTAAAAGTTGTGCTCTGCTAGGGCACTAAGACCAGGCCTTCCAGCAGGACAGGTCTAACAGCCATTAAACTGTTTAAAAGTAGTAATGGGTGAAAGGAAGCATTCGAGGTAACTACACAGAAGAAATGATGTCTGTGGAAAGTGGTCAGGAGAGCTCTGAGAGCTGAGAATGTGTGAGTAGGCACTTCTGGCATCTGGGACGAGGTGATGAGACTTGGACAATGTGTCAATCGTGGATTGAAGCACCACGTTTCAGTGGTGCACTGACACATTCAGAAACCTTGTTTATCTATGATCACAAGGCAGTTGCAATTGAACAACACCTTCAAGCAGTGATTCAAAAACTTGATTCAGCAGCATTATGAATCAAGCATCCAATCACTTTTTAAAACTCAGCAGTGATTGAGAATGAATGCAAATAAACATAAATATGTAAAAACTTGTTTGCTTTGGTTTGAAAAAAGCTTCTTCTTTCTAATTGTTTTGTTAGAAGAGTTCAGTTAGAAGAGCACGGTTCTGACTTCCCAGTGTACTCCATCCATAGCATGAAGTTGTGAAATTCCATTAGCAGTACCTGAATTACTTCAATGAAGAATGTGCTCAGATAATAAGCCACTTTGTCAGGTCTGCTCACCTTGTAACAAAGTGACACTTACGTTGTAGTGGGATGTTTGTGTGTTTGTTTGTGTGTGTGTGTGTGTGTGCTGCACAAAGAAGATCACACACAGCAGTGCTAGATTTTTTAAAAACATTTTAACGAGTGTCACTACTGAGAAAAGTTCACCAACTAAATACTTCCAGGCAGCAGTGTCCTGTGTCTAGAAACTGACCACTGATAATGACCATTGATAAACCGTGCAGCATCAGATGAAACGTCAGCAATAACGTACATCTGCAAGGTGGACCACCAGTTAAGATGCTGTGCTGAAGATGATCTACCACCAAACTACTACCTGCTCACTTGTGTGTGGTGGTCTTGATCACAGCTGAATAGTGTAAAGCCAGATATGAAATGATGCTGAGAAAAAGAGGGATTAAGTCTGTGATTGTAAAATACACAGTGCATCTGTCTGGGAAATGGGACTGATACAATGGACAATGAGTGAAGATACATGAAAGGTACCTAGTGATGTCACTCAGAAGTTTTTGTTTTTGCTGTAATATTGTTGGAACATATAAATGTTAAATGCCTACATAAACAGCCTTACATGCCATTTTCCTAGATATCTAAGACAAAATATCTTTTTCTTGTCACATTCATTCCTGACTAGTTTTAGAGAAATGACAATGCTTTAAAATGTTGTGAACAATCATATAGTCCAGAAGCAGAAGATATAGAAGACCAAGATGACAGCAAATGGAAAAACAGGCCTATTAGGGTGGGGAGACGTAAAATATAAGTATATTGTTAGAAGTAAGTTGGCCAGCAAATATTAGGGCTAGAGGCATGGCAGAGGATGCCAGTCCTATGTGGGACAGTGAGGAAGGCAGTGAGCAGAAAGTGTTTTGTGGAAATCTTTGAAGATGCCAGAGAAAGAAAAAATGTACTAAAATGTGTACTCTCCCTTCCTACATATTTCTATATCACTCTAAAATCTCCATCGCAGTGTATGCTGCACCACACAGTAAGACTAATGTCCGAATATACACATAAGCTTTCCTCAGACTAGAATGTCCCCAAAAATGCTTCCTCTCCTTCTCATACACACACACACACTCACAAACACATCAACACATATGCATGGTGTACGCCCCAGGCACAAAATAATTTGAAATTGTTGAGAGCGGTATGGCCATACCACAAGGCTTTGTGCCTCAGAGGAGTGCACCAGTGTAAGTAACTGGATCTACTGTGCTTTCAAGCCTTTTCAATTAGGTTTTTATTAACGCAGGGTTAGGCAGTATAGATACAACAGCTGGGAAGAGCCAGTAAGACTTAGGAAAGAATTGCTCAAGCATGACATAAGGACCACGAATGTCCATTTAACATTTAATACACAGACTGAATTCTCAACAGAAGGCCAGCTGTGTCTTCCTGTCTGTTGAACAGAGCTTTGCAATGCCTTTCTTGGAAAAATAGCATGCAAAATATTTAAAGGGGTATTCCTCCATTTTCTTTTCGATTTTTTGAAGTAAAATGGTTAATTGTAGAGAAGCCTACAGACTCAGAGTATTGTCAAAACAAGCAGTGAACCTCCATACATTTTAATATAAGATTACACAAGGATAACTACGTACAAATGTTTGGGCGCCCCTGGTAAATAGGTACACATTCTTATGTACCTAAAAGAACTGGCTTCTGTACATTTTAATTTACATTTACTGTTTATTTGTTGGACTTAGTATATAATTGTTATAATCCAATTACAATATAATTGGATATCATTAAAAATTAAATGAGACTAGTGTAAATTCATGGCACATGTTACATCTTTGGTCTTGTTTTTAATATGTTATTGTCTAATAAACAGATATAATTTTAGTGCACTAAAATGAGCTGAAACCACATTTAAGTTTAGTAGTGTACTTAATTGCCCTATTATGTTTATAATAGTAAAATAGTAAAAATGTTTTCTTTGGGGATTATAGGGTTTTACTATAGTGCTTGCTCTGCACGAACCTCTCTTAATGTGTTTTAAATTCATGCTTTATGCGATAACTTCATTGTCAAATGACCTTCAAACAATGCATCGGCATCATGTATTCATAATCAAAGAATCAAATCTTTGAGGTTTAAATACTTTGGACATCTTGTTCCTCTTACTGTGAACAATTTTGCCTTGATACATTTGGCTTGATGGAGAATTTCACAATTAAACTCTATGAATGATGTTGTCTTAAATAAAGCCTGAAAAATGCCTAAGGCTGTGATTGATTAATAGATATTAAATTTATAAGAAGAGATCAGAGAAGCAGTGTGCTGTAAATGAGAGGCGGTGGATATAAAATAAGCCAGAAGAAAGAAAGGATCTGATGGATTCTGAGGACTGTTTTATTTTCTAGATGACACTGGCAAACAATGTCCAGGCTTATTTTTGGAAGTACTGCAAAAATGCAGAATGTTAATGTATGGTAAGCAGAAAAAAATTTACACAGTAATATGTTAAATGCAAATGCATTTAATTGTGTTATGCGGGTACATAATACAGAACATATTTTGCAACTATTAATACTTAATGCAATATCCAGCTGATTTAGTCGTGATGTCTGTGGCTGCTTTCAGTAGATAAAATATAATTGCTGCAGTACGGCAGCTTGGCCGTAGTGTCTGTTGCGTGGCAGTACTTATGCTCTAGAGTGTGGCTGTGCTCACGAGAGTGGAGACAGAAGAGTAGTTTGTGAGGACACCGCATCTGCCCCCTGCAGAGAGCTGGAGCACTATAAGCACTCCAGTACACTGGAGAATGACTCAGGCAAAAATCCAGCCAGCTCACGGATACAGAGGTCACGGTTTCCTTTGCTGCATAAGATCAAAGTGTGGCTCATTGTTTTTTAACTTCTTATTTATATAAATATATCATGTACAGTATATGATAAATCAATAATGAATGTACATCATACACTTCACCCAGAAAGGCATGATGTACGTTAATACACCTAGCGATGAAATTAAGTTCACTGCACATTGGTGTAAAAAATAAGTAGATATATTCCACTACGGCATCCTCCACTGAAAACGTACCTCCCGCACACTCTAATGCACAATTATTGTTTATTTGCTGTTTATTAACATTTTGGTAACATGTTAACCGTAAAATGTGGCCTGGGCAAATATTACAGAACATTTTATATTCTATGTTTTATTTTAATTTAATATATTAAGCAGATAAATGCAAATTATGGACTAAAACATGCTGAAAAATGAAATATTCAAATGTGTTTCATGTTTCACTTAGAAAAACGAAAAAATGTAATTTGATCGAGGAATTCAAACTTTTGCATATGGCTGTTCAGTAACTAGCACGAGGGAACATGGCTCAGAATTGCTAGTTAAACCATGCAGGACCTACAAAGAGCACAAAAAAATGGTATTAATAGACACAAACTAAAGAAGACACCAGTGAGCACAGTGAATGAGGTCAGGAAATATGAAAAAAGGTCTCATAGCAAAGATTTCATTTTTTTCTCCCAGGAGATTTTAAGATTTTAAGATTAAATTAGCATTAGAGAATGGAGCCTATTTTCTCGTTATCTGAAGCTGTGTGTAAGAGCACAAATGGAGATATGTTTGTGATATACACGGTGGAAGTTGCAGGTAAATACCACCACTCCAGCACTATTACCAGCTGGGGTGGTTTCTTTCATTTGTCAGTTTTGGGCAAGGATTAGTGACAGGCTTCTGTTCAAGGCCATTTTTAGCCATAAGCAATATTCCTCAGGGGTCCTGAGCAACCAGCAGACCCACAGTATGTACATTTACATTTACTTCATTTAGCAGATGCTTTTATCCAAAGCGACTTCCATTCACTACCCACAGGGGGCAGAGTCTCCCTGGAGCAACTTGGCGTTAAGTCTTGCTCAGGAACCCAGTGGTGGTGCTGAAGGTAGGATTTGAACCCATGACCTCTTGGTCCAGAGGCAAGTATCCTACACACCAGGCTCCACCACTCAAGCCCACATCGTCGTCTAAATGCTCCCAAGCGCTGAATGATGTAACATTTAAACAGATTCCGTCCCTTAAGTATTTAATTAAAGATAAAATACTTCAGATGATTAACGAAAGCAGCTGCTGTTATTCATTAATGCAAATTAATAATTTCGGCAGCTGAAAAACTGCATTTTAGATTTTTAGCACTGAGCACAGGCCAACCTGGCTTCCCTTTTACGAACAAGCTTTTTTGGAGTGATTTTGTAATTATTTACAGTATTGTGCAAAATTCCTGAGCCAGGTCAGTAATTTTGAACATAACCTGATGAAGGTTTGCTTCCTGTGATTATGACATCAATTCCCTCTCACTTTTTAAATCCAAACTCAAAACCAAAATCTGTTTAAGCTTGGATATTGTCTTTAAATTATTTGCATTGTCCAATTTTACCCTGTTTTTAATGCTTGTTTATTTTCTGATTTTTGTTCTTCATTCTACTTTTTGTTCTTTATTCTACTTGCACGTTTTGTACGGCGTCCTTGGGTGCTAGAAAGGCGCCTATAAATAAAATGTATTATTATTATTATTATCATTATTTCTGAGTCACTCTGCTGTGAAGAGAGCATTAGCTGTTGGGTGCCTCTTTTGAGTTCCGGACGTTCAGCTTTTCAAAGCTTCAGGTAAATTTTAAACTTCTTGCACTTAAGATCGTGGTCAAAACACTCCTGCAGATGTTAATGAAAGTGTCCTTTATTAATTCATTATTTTGCCACTCTGACACCATCTGGGTGCTGAAAAAATGCATTTATTTTTAGATTTTTTGAGCGGAGCAGACCTCAACCTCGCTTTTCTTTAACAAACAAGGTTTTTGGAATAATTTTGGATCTCTTTAGAGTACCGTGCACAAGTCTTGAGCCTTGTCAGTAAATTCTAAACAAACGCGAGGGTTAAACTTGGCTTCCTGCGATTCTCTCTCAGGGCCGCTCTGATGTGAAAAGAGAGCATTAGCTATTGTGCGGCTCTCCTGAGTTCCAGACGTTTTCAGAAGTCCGCTGTGTCTCCGGGGAACGCCAAGGGAACATGCTTCAGAGGAACGCCAAGCTTGAATGAGTACGGACAAAAAAACTGGGAGTCCCTCCATATGTAGGCTGTTCTATGGTGAGTGGGTTACTAATGGGTTCCAGTGAAGCATCTGTCCAGCGGCTGTGTTCGAAAACGCCATTGCTCTGAAAAGGCATGAATAATACCTTAAGTGGTTCCAAACCGGGCCTCATCTCCTGTCCTCTCCATACGACGGCCGCCTTCTCCGCTCGCTGCCGTTATGGACGTCCCCCTCGCCTATAAATAGGACATAATGTCCATGTGCTTGCTGTTGTGAATAAGTTGGCATGCCTCTTCCGTTTTGGCTCAAACGTGGCCGTGACCTTTTCTCTCGGTCGCCTTCTTTGCTCTTTCTTCAACCAATGAAGAGACACACACACACACACACACACACAAACACTGACTCAGTGCCAGCAGACAGTGCTGCTGCCAGGAGATGGCAAATCAGCAGTTGGACAGTCGGGTCGGAATCGTGCGTCTTCAAGCGAACACTGTTTCTCTGGTCTGTGAGATGTGTGGCCTCTCCACTCCCATTCCTCCTCCTCACTTTACCTTCCAAGCCCCACTAAAAGAAGGGAAACAGTTTTAATAAAACATCAGTCATTAATCAAACATGTGGGCTCTGCCGGCGGTTCTGAATGCGAAGCCGCTCGCTCTGTTTTCTTGGAACCGAAGGGTCGCGAGTTTAAGACCCTAAAACACCAGCGACGTCTAATCGGAGGGTCGGTGTGGTGGGAGTGGAACAAAAACTCAACTCAAACTTACTCAAGAAAGAAAACGACATTCTTAACTTTGAATGTAACGAGATTTTATTCTCAACAATTTTGGGCAGTTTCTATCGGTTCATGTCTTAAATACAGGTTCGACTGTTCTCAATTAAAAATGAGAAGTTTTCTACTTGTTACTCAACATCTGCTTAAAAATACACTCAATATTCTTTACTAACATACATTTACAGTATTTTCACCATCCGAGTTCCTTTCTTAACCAGAAAATACCATACTTTTATTGTTCATCCCTACTGACCTGCAAAAAGCCCCCTAATATAATTATAATTCTAATGATAGTGTGGATCTCCAGACCAGTGTTAGATATTTAAGGAGCTA
>JBBJLS010000128.1:28550888-28575313 GCA_037577275.1 Bryconaethiops microstoma | reverse complement strand
AGCCCCAAAACATCACTGCTCTAGAGGAGATCTGCATGGAGGAATGGGCCAAAATACCAGCAACAGTGTGTGAAAACACTGAAGACTTACAGAAAACATTTGACCTCTGTCATTGCCAACAAAGGGTATATAACTAAGAATTGAGAAACTTTTGTTATTGACAAAATCCTTATTTTCCACCATAATTTGCAAATAAATTCGTTAAAAATCAGACAATGTGATTTTCTGGATTTTTTTTCTCATTTTGTCTGTCATAGTTGAGACCTATGATGAAAATTACAGCATCTCTCATCTTTTTAAGTGGGAGAACTTGAATAATTGGTGGCTGACTAAATACTTTTTTGCCCCACTGTATGTATGTATGTTTCATTCAAACACTTTTTTTTGTTGTTGTTTTGTTAGAATTCCATTCGCCATAACCTTTCTCTGCATGACATGTTTGTCCGGGAGACAACGCCAGATGGCAAAATCTCCTACTGGACTATTCGACCAGAGGCAAATCGTTGTCTAACTTTAGACCAGGTTTATAAGGTAAGCACATCCACTGATGTTCATATTTATTTCTACAGTTAAAACCACGCAATTGCAAAAACTGATTTAATCACATACATTTCAGAGGTACCTCTATCATTATTATTTTTTTTACCACTGATTCTGGTTATCTTAATTTTTTCACAAATGTGGCCACACTTCTTGTTTTCCAACCCCCTCACAGCCTGTGGTTGACCCGGCAGTCCCTTCTTACTCTCAGACCATGCAGTTCTGTGATCAGCAAGTAAGACCTTTTTTAACGTCACTCTTTCCACACCTCCTCTCACTGCAGTGTGACAGGGAGGATCTCCATCACATCTCCAAGA
Source organism: Bryconaethiops microstoma (assembly GCA_037577275.1). Classification (NCBI taxonomy): domain Eukaryota; kingdom Metazoa; phylum Chordata; class Actinopteri; order Characiformes; family Alestidae; genus Bryconaethiops; species Bryconaethiops microstoma. The sequence continues at coordinate 28,574,456 of JBBJLS010000128.1, read as the reverse complement.
TATAAGTGATTTAATTGCGGGTGTACTTGAGGGGTTCAGGTTGAGTGCAGAAAGCATGTTCATCACTACGGCAACCCCTTCTGTTACTGTGATTAGTTGTCAGTCTTTCTCATTAGTAGCTGTAGCTCAGGCTGTGACTCAGGAGTTTTGTGATGTATGGGAACTGTACAAGTGCAGCACAAAGACTTTGGAAAAGTAAACAAATTTGTCTTCGCAGCCACAGAAACGAGTTATGTCTGATCAGAAGAAAGTTACACCAGCTGGTTGCACAGGTGGGTAGAAAGCAATGACCATTCTACTGTCATTTTCTTTACCTCAGGGACTTTGGAAATGTCTCATTCATGAGGTAGTTTCCTAGACAGCATATGCATTCAAAGGGGTGTAATAATGAAGCCGGTGATTCAGTTGCATACAATCAAAAACATTGCTTTTCAGCTGCAAAAAACATTGTGAATATAAATAAATTAAAGCAATTACTGTTTAGATGATTGAGGACTAAGCCTCTTGACTCCTTTTGTTCAACATGATTGGATGGGTATTGGATAGGTGGTGGTGACGTAGTGGGAAGGATACGAGCCTCTGGACCAAGAGGTCATGGGTTTGAATCCTACCTTCAGCACCACAACTGGGTTCCTGAGTAAGACCCTTAAACCCAAGCTGCTCCAGGGAGACTGCCCCCTGTAGTTTGGGAATGGAAGTCGCTTTGGATAAAAGCGTCTGATAAATGCCGTAAATGTAAATGCATAGCTTTCAGGATTCATTACAGCCGGAGTCTCACAGCCCAGGTTAACACAGAAAGGTGTTAATTGTCTTTGGGAAATAAGTTGATCTATTTAAAAAAAATCTAACCCTGTAAAATATGTGCTTGGTAAGACCCCGTCTAAATTGAAACATGCCTTCGTGTGTTTGTGTGTGTTACATATTACTTTAATAATCAGTTGTAATAATCATTGTAATAATCAGTATATTCCTCTGTTGCTATTCAGTGAAGCAGTCTTTCTTTACAATTTAAGTATGAAAGCCACATTTAAAATATTTCTTACAACGTCTTTATTTTTCTTAGAGAGGAAGATGAAGCCTCTCCTGCCTCGGACAGACTCATATTTGGTCCCCATTCAGCTTCCTCTGACTCCCTCGCTTTTCCTGCCCTCCCCAGTGCCATTCCCTCCCTCCATACATCAGCACAGCTCCATCTCCTCCACTCCCAGCACCATTGGAGGTGGAGGTGGGAACAGGGTCCGCATAGCCCCCAAGGTAAAGCCTTCTCATGTAGGGACTGAAGTTGAGGAAAGTTTGTCGAACAATCGAATTTGCAGAATTTTCCCCTCACCCAAATGTAGTCACTCTACCAAGACTAGTTTGCTTTATTATTTTTGCACTCAGAGAAACAAAATCAGGCAGCAGATAGCCAGCCTTCATACACAATTTCTCATGAAAATGCTGATCAGAATGTAATGCAAACTCCCACAAATCTCAGGACAAAATACATTTACACCAGAATACCTAAAATACTGTTCCTTCGAAGGCTCAATAACGTGTGGAGATTTTTTTCAAATCAATTTCAGTAGGTTTTTAATCGCTCTTCTCCGTTGCTTTTTCTTGCTTAAATTCCTATAGTAAATCTGATGGAAACGCTGGTTTGCTACTTTTAAATATTCTTGTACATCGTAAATTTTTCTTAGTTTTTCATCATGAATGTGGCATTAATAAGGTTATGGATTTTAAACCTGCTGTTTTACACACTAACTTGGCTAGTTTTGCCGAACATGATCAGGTCTACAGTAAATCACTGACTTGCTGATGTATGGACGGTATTATAACGGCCTACATTAGCCTCATACTCCAGAACGAAACATGAACTGTGGACTATGCTTGGGGAAATGTAGTGACCTCTGCTAAATTCAACTTTTTTGTTTCTTTTGTTTTTATACTTTAACGTTTTCTTAAAGGTTTCGTTGAGTGATTCCAGCTCTGGAAATGAGTATGCCCTCACCTCAGATGAGATTAAGGAAGAGCCTGTGTGTGTTCCTGTCAGCTCAGACCTTACTAGGGCTCATATGGCCACTGGTAGACCACGAGTGTCCAGCAGCTCTCGTCGCAAACAGCGCCTGGTCCTGCCCTCCAATGAGGAGCCTGTCCTGCTCTTCTCTGACAGCACTTTCTTTGACTCAGGTGTGGCTTCTGACAACTCTGTATGTCAGGATATACGTGAGACTGAACCAGAGCTCCAAGGGCTAAACCATGAAGAGCAGCCTGAAAGTCCCGGCTGTGGTTACACCTTCAAAACTCCCATCAAAAGCATCCAACCGGCCTCCTCCACACCCAGCAAGCCACCTGCAGCCGTAGAACCCTGGAAGATCACCCCACTGGGCAAAAGCAGCCATGGGGTTCTAGACTTCAGCCCCATCCGCACCCCCAGTGGCCCACTGCTCACTCCACAGCGGCATGAGCAAATTACCTTCAGTTTAAACAGCACCCCCTTCAAGGAGCTTCCACTGTTCAGCTCTCCACGTGAGCTCCTCACCTGCAGCCGGACCTCCCCACTCCGCAGTACACCCAATTGCTCTCGTCAGCTGCAAGTGGGAGCCGCCAACCGCTCTCTCACTGAGGGGCTAGTGCTGGACACCATGAACGACAGCTTGAGTAAGATCCTGGTGGACATCAGCTTCTCTGGCCTGGAGGACGACGACCTGGGCATGGCCAATATCAGCTGGTCTCAGTTCATTCCTGAACTGAAATAACCTTGCTGGGGTCACCATTTATTTTATCTTTGTACCCAAGCTGCTCACACTCATCACTGCCTACTTCTACATTTTAATGTGACTTTTAAGTGTAGATATTTCTCCCTTTTTAATTGTTTTTTTTTTGTTTTTTTTTATGACCCCATATGACATTCCCCATGTAACTGCCTTTTCATCTCTACACTAATAAAAATGAAGGTGCCAAAAAAAAGACCTTCTTGGAGTGACTACACAAAAAGAACCACATTTGGGTCCTTAAAGAACCTTTTGAATTTTCTGTAAGGAACCAATTGTTGTTCAGTAGTATCACTGCAAAGAATGTTTCTAGATTTTATTTTTAAGAGTGTAGATGAACGTCAGAGTGTGTTTGTCTTCGTTTCTTAATGCTTCTGAATGCGGAAGAGGAGTGGGGAGTCTGAAAAACTTTTGATGGAATGTACTTAGAAATTTGCACAATTTGTTTATATTTATATTGTATATTTTGCAGTAAAAGGGTTAGTGAATACACCGATTTAACAGGATCAACAAAGACACTACTTCAGAGTACAACACTTGTCATTGAAGCTGATGCAGTGTAGCTGTGGTTATAAACACCACGAAAGCAGGGACAGTCGTCTGCAAACAAATCTTCACATTCATCAGCAAAGAATGTCAAGTTTTTTTCCTCCCTCCCACATCACTATCAGTCTTGTCTTGGTAGTTGGTAGTTTTGTCATCTTTGACATATGGGACAAAATGCCAAAATCATTATTTTCTCCATTTTATATACAAGGGTGATAATATATGCAATAATAATCACATTAGCAGAGTATAGGCTAGATATATACAGTTTTAAGAACATTTAAGTATGTTACAAATGACTTTCCCACCTACCCAAAAGTGAGAATAAACCTTTTGGGGTGTCTTTTTTTCCCCCGTTTTCACTTGATTATGGGCTGTTGCTGATTTTTAAAGCTAGAAGTTCTGTACTTGATGTGAATGAATAGTCAACTACATCAGCTCATCCTAGTTATATACTAAGAAACAATTGTGGCTATGTGATGGTCCTCTATAAGTGTTCTTGCCTTAACTTTCTTAGGCCATATTGAATAGCAAATGCAATAAAAACCAGAACGTTTGGCAATATTTTAAAGCTGATGACCTAGTTTATTCTTGCAGATCTTGCATGAACATTACATATTCAAACGTTTGCAGACATTCCCTCAAATATTTCTTCTGGAAAAAGACTGTTAGCTGGATATGTTTGGTTAATGGACTTCACAACCTGATAGTGACCCAGCGGCTTGTACACCATGTGTCTAAATTTGTAAATGCCTGTTCCTCCAGTGTTTCTTCTGAAATCCAAATTTGACTGCAGTAACAACAGTTCACCTGTGGATTAGTTTTGGACTACAAATACCACTTCAATAACACCTGAGAAGGAGCTGGATGGACCTCTGTCACTCCAAAGAATGCAGTTCCGCATCTCCACAAGTTTGCTTGAATTTATCATTTGAAAAGCTGTTTCATTAAACCCCTCCATACTGCATATAAATTATTTAAAATTGTGCTAATCTGGGACGTTTCAAAATAAACAGTTCACTTCATTAGTCTACATACGGAAACTACGTAAAGCTTTTGCATATATATGCCTTTTTAGCCTCGAGCAGTTTAGCCTCATCCATTCATTTTTATAAGGAGTGTTTCAGCCAAAACTGCTCTTTGAATGATGCACAATATAGAGTGTCTATTTAGAAGAGTATTGTCACTGTTAGGACAGAGCCTTGTATCTCTTAAACAGCAATTTTACACAAGAACCAAAAACCTTTCTGTCTTAGAATGGATGTAAATGGAACCAAAACACAGAATGGCTCACACACACTGGTGCTGTTTTTCATGACCTCAGTTTCACTGCTGGGTTTAGAATGATTATTTGAAAATAATCCTAGACCATCTATTCGATGTGAAATTTTAAACACAGTTTGAAGAACACTTGGTGTCAATATATATCACTGTTAAAGACAGTAACAAGAATGGTGCTTCTGAGGAATAAAAAGGGTTTGGAAGAAGCGTTCATGTTAAAATGAATTTCATGTTTTTGTTGTGTAGCCCTTTACAAAGCTCATAGCAGGACCTCAGGTTAAAAAATAAAATACAAAGTGTCGGTTTCCCAGACAGGGACTAAGCCTAGTCTAGGACTACCTTTTCCATTTCAATGGAAGATCTCTATTCACAGCACTACGTGATCCAGCACTAGGCTCAATCCCTGTCTGGGAACCCGTTCCCAAAAAGATCTGAATAAAGATTTCACAACATGTTTGCAAATTTTATTAAGAACTAAGAATGGACAGCATTCTTCACTGACAACAGCCAAAAGTCCTTTACTAGTTTCTATTAAAACTACTCGAAGGCAGTAGTTTAAACTAGTATTTTTCCTCTAGGACTAAAGCATCTTTAAACCTTTGGAATAAGCTACTAAATCTTGCCAGGAACAGTCGTGTGTTTTGTCCAAGAAAATTTTACTTTTCTCTAGGAGTTTCACAGTGGAGTATCTAATTTGAAGATTTGTCAGTTCTTCAAAAAAGTACCCTGCATTACGAGTAGCTTCCTCTCAGTAGGTCTGAACTTCTTGTTGCGCCACCTCCAGCAAGATCTGAAGTTGTAGGCTGCAGTAGTCTGAAGGACAGGAAAAAGACAAACATGAGCTGAAACCAGCAATAGTAACAGCGGAATCATTAGGCAAAGCTCCTGCTATCAACTTGTTCAAAGATGTCCTTGTTTGTGGACGAATGTGTTCAAGCTTTGTTTACGTTCGCTGTCGTCCAGATGTGCAGATACATACTGGCAGAAGAAAAACTAAGCTGGTGATGAAGCTTTCTACTTGTACTGGTGGCTGCGAAGCTTAAGCAGTAACACATTTAGGTTAGTTTAAGAAAGTAAAAACTTACTGAAGGCTTTTTGCAATCGGACTGGTATATAAAAACGCCTGACTGTCAGATAGTACACGGGCACTCCAGAAAGTGTTAGAGCACAACTGCCGCCTGTATTCCATGGATCTGAATACAGAGACGTGCCCACGATGCAGAAACACACCACTGTGAAGATTATAACTACAGCCAATGGAATCTGGACCCAGAAAAAAGAAATAATTAGTAAAAAACTTCAGTCAAATAAACAGAATAACATTTCACTTCCCATAAATGTATAAGTACATATTTCTACCAAGACCCAAGGATTCCCATCAGAAGATTGCCTAGACCATCACACAGCTTCAGCCAGCTTTGTTTCATTTCCTCCCTTCCACTGTCGACACCCCCAACACCCTCCAACACATGAGGGTGGCAGACACATGTCCACTTGGACCAATCTGTGGCTGTGCAGTTTCTAAGCCCTAAGCTGCAATGCATGACGTGTTCTGAGACCTTTCTATAATCGGACCAGACCAGCTAGCCTTCCCTTCCCACACACATCAATGAGCCTTGGGCACCCATGACCCTGTTGCTAGTTCACCAGTTGTCCTTGCTTGGATCACTTTCAGTAGGTACTAAAAGCCTGAAACACCTGTAGTTTTGAAGATAGTTTGACACCTTGGTCAGAATATCACAATTTAGCCCTTGTCAAAGTTGCTCAGATTTTTATACTTGTATTTATACTCAGCTTTTTATTTTTTACACTTAGACAGGTGCCATTGTAATGAGATAATAAATGTTACTCATGTCATTTGCCTTCATGTGTCTGCCAAGTATATGAAAAAACTAAATCTTTGAAACCTTGAACGGTCTTGGATGGTCTGGGAACTGAAAGCGGTGGACAAGAAGCCCTAGTGTTGCCAAGGCAATGAAGAACCAGCGTGAGAAAGAGGCAAAGTTAATCAGTTGAAAGATCTCGCCTCTTGAAACCATGACAATCACCAGAGGGTACTGTGAACAAAAAGAACAGAGACAGATTGGGAGTGTAATTGCAGTGCCTACATGTATGGGTAGACAGATGGGACAGTAGAAAGAACTAGACTGCATGTCCGCAGAGAAAATGCAAAGTGTGCTTGCTCAGCTCTAGATGGTCCAGTTAGTCTATAGCCTTTGGCTGCTGTGTGCTTGAGCAAGCACACTAACTAGAAAGAAAATTCCTGAAGAAATTTTAAATGGGCCTTCCACCAAGAAACACCCTAAAAACCCCATAAAACCCCACCTCCTACACCATAGCAACCACCTTTCATACCTTAGCAACCACCCAGAAACATTACAGCAACCACCTCCTACACCATAGTAACTGAGTAAAAACTACTTAGCCATAAAGTTTTGCATGACAGCTCAGTCCCAAAACTTTTGACCATACAGTTACACTTTAAACAGGTGTGTCTTTGGGGGCGTGGCCTGAGGTGTCATAAGGTTTGGTCACTGTAAGGAGCCTGAAAGTCTCTTCTCCTGAAACTGCATTCATTTCAATGGGGTGAAAAATGAATAGAAGTGAATGAGGGAAAAAGGGATGAGCGAAAGACGAGGAAAAGACGAGTGCGGGTCATCACCGACCGCGTTTGTGTCGGGACAGTTGGCCCGAGGTATCACATTAGGTTTGGTGGGTTTCGGACGAAGCAGGACGATCCGAAAGTTGAGCCCTATTAATTTCTACGGGCCATTTTTCGCTGGAAAAACACGAATTACGAACAAGCGACAAGATGGAGCAAAGGTGAACAGAATAATAAAAATAAAGAGAATGAAACTTAAGAACAATAGTGTGGTTGCTCTGCAAGCACAGTAATGAAGAACAGAAAATGAATAGGAAAAAAAGAATGAATAGAACAAATACAGTCTCAATCAAATACGCAAATATAAACAAATTTTTAAAAATTAAAAAATGCACACCGAGTACCAATTATACATTACCAGCAGCAGTACAGCAGGTAGAGGCGTCTTTCTTCGTATGTGGATCATAGAAAAGAGAGCCGGGAAATGTCCTTCTCTGGCTCCCACAAACAGCATCCTATACAAACACACACTGCTCGTTTCAGACTTTGTATTATAGATTAGATCTTCCAAATGGAAACAATTTAACTATATCAAATCTAGTTTATATATCTTTGTTAAAATGGGTTTCATACCTCGGTGCACCAAAAAATCCTCCATTGAGGGCCCCAAGACAGGACAAAGAAACCAGAATGGGCACCCCTGAAGCCATGCCCTGCAAAGCTCTGCTAGCAAACGTCTGTGTACAGTCGGCATTGAGCGGAACACTTTATTCATTACTATACACAAAAAGTTATACATTTGTAATACATTTAGATTACATCTTGTTAAGGTCCATGGGAATAACTGCAAAAATTGTAATTCTGTTCATATATTTCGTGGGAAAAAAAAAAAAAAAAAAATCACTTTATGATTTCAAATTTCCCTTTTTTGGTAAAGCATCAGGGGCTCTGTAGACATTTTGTATATTTTGTCACAAGCTTCTGAAGAGTAAATGTGTTAAAACTGTACTGGGAATTTTTGCTAAATTAAGAAAACAATTAAATACTTAAACAATTCAAAAAATGCCATCACTTTCACCCAACGGTGATCGCAGTTTGACTATTAGGTGAGTAGCTATGTGATTTTTACTTACTGACATGAATGTAACATCATGCCATGCATTGAATGCATGAGTATCCACTACCAATGCAAAGTGTATCCACTACTGATGACTGTTCAAATTGATCTACCATCATAAAAGCTCAAGAATACTGAAATAAATGACCCATCAAATGGATTTATGAGTCCACTCAGGCTTTAGGAACTTTAGGAAGTAGACATTTGCTTCTCATAGATTCTAAAATCGTTATTAAACATGATGGTGTTTCTTTTAAATACTGTATCTTTTTTATTTAGTGAGAAATTGGCATGGCAAAAGTCTAAGAGAATTTTTAAGTAACTATATTCTAAAAAAAAACGCCTTTTCAAAATAAAACAGACTAAAAACAGATACTTTTTTACTGTATTGTAAATATTTGTACTCCTAACAACACTGTGAACTGTCAACAAAGAATAAATAGAATAAAAAGTCAACTTTGCATATATAAATCAGTAATTTAGGCAGTAGTAATAATTTCCATTACTGACCATAGCCACAGCATCAGACATCAACAACTCGTCTCCGGTCATCACAGCGTAGTATGCCACGTTAACCAACACATAACATATGGTGATTGTAATCATGGACAAAATGATGGCCAGTGGAATGTTTCTGACAGGAACAGGAATCTGATCTTAGACACATTTTACAAAAATATGGGGTATAAATAAGGTATGAATGCTATAGTGGTGTGACTAGATTTTTCAGCATTACCTACCTATTTGGATTAATAACTTCCTCTGTCACAAAGTTTAAATAAAACCTGAAAGCAAAAAAAAAGAGAAAGGGTACGTAAGTAAATAAACAGATTTTTGTTGTTTTGGCTCTGTGATCTGTACTCGGACTTGAAACGAAAGAATGACCGTGAGGTTAAAATGCAGAATGGCAGCTTTGATTTGAGTCCATTTTCATTTGAAATGAGTGTAAACTGTCAAAAATATTGAACTATATAGGAATCACAGTCTATTTAATACATCGTCTTTTTAATAATCCTCACATTTTCAGGGAAGGACAGTTATCAGTCATTTAGCTGGTGACTAGTTTCATGGTCAGTTATGTTAGTGCATCATTGGTTCATGTATGAGGCTAATAAGAGTTTTTAAAAAGAATTCATTATAACCGAGGCATCTGGAGTCCTACCGTTGTCTCTCAACATAAGGAGCCGTTGAGGGATAGGCAAAACATTCTTTCACTAATAAACAAACATTAGGTATATAAGAATTAACTACAAGTCAAAGTTATGGATAGAAAAAACAGAGTACAGTTAAACATGACTGTTACTGGGTATTTAAAAAAAAAAAGATTGAACCACCCCTGATGGAAACTCCAAAACTACATAAAACGTATGACTATCCAGTTACTTACAGACGGCACAACATGCCTATTTTTTGTTCATAATGATGTTACAATGCAGAAATTTCCTCATTAATACTCACCATCCACCATAGGCATAGAGACCTGAGTAGAAGGCCAGAGGAAGTTTGGAAAGGGTGAAAGAGTGAGTGTCAAAAGCATTCTGGAAGTTTTCTGTTCGTCCTGAAGTGGAAGAGAAATGGTACTGAACAACAAACTCAGATCTAAAAATCATAGTTTAGAAGATAAACAAAAGTACTCTTTCCTGCGGTCTCAAAAAATAAAAAAAATCTCAAAAAATGTTTCTGCCAATCAGTTCTCAAATGTTATAACCTGAGTATTCTATGTCAATAGGCAATAAAAAAAATGCCATTCCTCACATAATAATCTGTGCACTCAATAAACCTTGTTTCAGATGGAAAAACCACTTTTTTTTTTTCTGGCAAAAAAGTAAAAAAAATTTGTCAAACAGTGCTTTGTCTTTCACTTCTCAATTGTTACATCTTCTAACCAAAAAAAACGCAGAAAATTAAAGTGTCATTTCTCTAGATAGAGAGAGTCCTAGACCTAGACTACACTTCCCTTCCAAAGAAGAATCTTCATTCAGAATGCTGTCTGGTGCAGATCCAAGCTTAATCTTGACTAATTTATGGCTATTTTTGGTACTAAGATAAGATACTGTAAACCTTTATTAGTCCCACAAGTGGGAAATTTGCTTCGTCATGGCAGAAAGTGGACAGAACAAAGACGGGAGCAAAATTAAGAAACAATAGGATAGAAAGGAATAAAATAGAATAAAATAAAGTAAAAAAAAAAAAATACTACACCAGCAGTACAGTATAAAATGTACACTATACAATCTAGAAATATAAAATATGGACTTCTGTATTATAAAATATATACATATGTAGACCATATTTAGTCTAAATGTAGAATAATATGTATGTACACAATGATGCGCGCGCGCGCACACACACACACACACACACGAGTGACAGGCATTGACAATAACAGTAGAAATGCACCAGAAAATTTGCACGTTTTAAATTGCACATTTTGCCCGGTAGTGATAGTTCCACCAGAAAAAATGGACTCAGATAATATTGCCCATAACTACCTTGGTGTATTAGATGTGTGTGTTTGTTTGTCTGTTTGTGTGTGGTCATCTGCAAGGTCTTTGTTGTGAGTCTGACAGCGGTTGGAAGGAAAGACCTGCAGAATCTCTCCGTCCCACATCATGGGTGCCGCAGCCTGTAACTGAAGGAGCTGCTCAGTGCTGTCAGAGACTCCTGCATGGGATGGGAGATGTTCTCCAGCAGGGATGACAGCTTAGCCACTATTCACCTGTCACTCACCACCTCCACTGGGCCCAGAGGGCATCCTAGAACAGAGCTGGTGCTCCGGATCAGCCTGTTCAGTCTCTTTATGTCCCCAGCAGAGATGCTTCTGCCCCAGCAGACCACAACGTAAAAGATGGCTGAGGCCACCACAGAGTCAAAAAAGGTCTTCAGGAGCCCCTGCACTCAAAGAGACCTGAGTCTCCACAGCAGGTACAGCCTGCTCTGCCCTTTTTTGTAGAGAGCATCTGAGTTGTGAGTCCAGTCCAATTGTTCAGAAGAACACCATGGTACTTGTAGCTCTCCACAGCCTCAGTGTTTGTGCCTCTGGAAGTCTACCACCAGCTCCTTGGTTTTTCCAGTGCTGATCTGGAGGTAGTTCTGCTGGCACCAGTCCACAAAGTTCCAGGTCAGTTCTCTGTACTCCTTGTTGTCCCCATCAGTGATGAGACTGACTACTGCAGAGTCATCAGAGAACTTGTGCAGGAAGCAGTTGGAAGAGTTGTGAGTGAAGAGGAACGGAGCCAGAACTGTTCCCTGTGTGGCCCCCGTATTGCAGACGACCCTGTCTGACACACAGCCCTGGGTTCTTACAAACTGTGGTCGGTTAATGAGGTAGTCCGGTATCTATGAGGTGAGGTGATGGTTCACTCCTGTGTACTCCAACTTGTCCCTCAGGATTGTGTTGAAGGCACATTATTCTCACTGTGCTCCAGGTGAGAGGGAACAATGTAGGAGGTGGATGACGGCATCATCCACTCCAGTGCCAGGCTGGTTGGCAAACTGAAGTGGGTCCAGTGCTGTGCTCACCAGGGGCCGAAGTTGAGCAAGGACCACCGCTCCTTCATCAGGTGGGATGTCAGAGTCACCGGCCTGTAGCTGTTGAGGTCCTTGGGTTGTGGAGTCTTTGTCACTGGTACTCTCCCCAGTTTCAGGGTCAGGTTGAAGATGAGCTCCATCACACCACACAGTTGATCTGCGCAAGACCTGACAACCCTTGAGTTGATCCCATCTGCTGCAGCAGATGTTGAGGACTGCATCCAGGGTGATTCCATTCATTTGCCCACCTCACATCCCCCACCGGCAGAGAGTTTTGTTCTTTGTGGCCCGAGATGGTTCTAAGGCCTCTCCAGACTTCGTTAACCTTGTTCTGCTGAAGAAGTTTTTCATCTTCTGCCTGTATCTCTCTTTCCCATCCCTAATCAGTCCTTTTAGTGCTCTCTGCACCCTTTTCAGCTCCTCATTATCTCCTGATGTGAAGGCCCTCCTCTTCTGCTTGAGGACAGCCTTGATTTCTGGAGTAATCCACGGTTTGTTGTTGGGAAAACAACACATAGTCCTGGTGGGTACGGTGTTATCCACACAGAAGTTAATGTAGTCCGTAACACAGGTCACAAGGCTGTCGATGTCCTCCCCATGGTCATCACAAAGCACGTCCCACACAGTAGACACAAAATAGTCCTTTAGAGCTTCCTCGCTCTCCTCCGACCATCTCTGCACTGTGCGGGTGACTGGTGGTTCCCTGCGCACTAGGGGCTTATACAAAGGGACAAGGTGCACCAGGTAGTGATCTGATCTCCCCAGGGGAGGGAGAGGTGATGAACTGTATGCCTCTTTAGTTTTAGCATACAGTAAGTCCAATGTTTTATTGTCTCTGGTGGGGTGAAAGTGGGCAGTGTGGAGTCCAGTAATGCATGGTTATAGTCCCCTGATATTAAAAATAGGGCTTTTGAAAATCGCGTTTGCAGTCTGCTGACCACAGAGTGGAGAGAGTCACGGGCTGCTTCCGCGTTGTCCGAGAGTGGGACATACGCCGTTATCGAGGTAACATGCAAGAATTCCCTGGGGAGGTAGTATGGTTGCATGCTAACGGCTAACGGCTCAATGTCTCAGTTGTTATTTCACAGTGATGTGCCCACGGTTACACCATATGTCGTTCATCATGATGCTACACTGATGCTATGATGCTACACTGCCTGGAACCGGGTTAGCACTGTTGGCTCGTCCATCTTGTTGGTGAGAGATCTCACATTTCCCACCACTACAGAAGGGAGAGATGGTCCATACTGTCTCCTTCTTGGGTGACGGCACTCCCTCCCGGCTCGACACCCCTGTCTCTTTCTCCTCAGCTCGCTGGGGATGTTGGGTCTGTCCATCGGCAGCACCGCTGCAGGGCGCAGTGCTAACAGCTGATCTTGAGTGTAAACAAAGAAGCCACAGGCTGGGTCCTCAAACACGGGTGAAAAAAGTAAAAAAATACCAGACAAAAATGACCAGAACTAGCACGAGATTTTAACTGCTAAGACGTGAGTTAAAAAGTTATAAGAAAGAAGCTGCCATAACAGGAAAAGAAACTAGATCCATTCTCATTCCATTGAATATATTTTTGTGAACCATAATATGTTGTGCTGGAGAAAGCAGTTCAAGGTATAGACGCATAAAACTATTAATTATTTCAAGTGTTAATGCCTGCTCCATCCCCATCTGTGTTTTCCCCTTGCTTACCATAACCACAGTTAGACTCCGCTTCTTGTTTGTCTCTCTTCCTTAAGCAACTTCTGCCCTGAGAGTTGTGTCTGTTCGCCTCATGTTTCACCTTTCAGACCTTCTGCATTGTGTTGTGAGGGTTTGCCCGTTTCCTCTATAGTTTTGGTTTCTAGTTATGTTACACCTGGCTTTTGCACCGCCCCCAACATGCTGGAGGTTTGTTACCTGCTGGAGGCTGGAGTGTGTTTTATTCACACTGGCCTTGCTGTTCAAGACCAAGTTGGCCAGCCCTGAGAGTAGGGCTTCTCCGCTGCCACCCCCCGGGTCCTTGTGTATTCACTGTGTGCTGGCCTGTCAGGAGCGTGTGGCCCATCCTCTCTGCGAGGCTCAGGAAAGCCCATGCTTTGAACCTTGTGTGGTGGCTTGGCGGAGGCCCCTCTTGGCAGATCTGTGCGTGGCAAGCCTCTCCTGAGAGATCCAATGGCTTTGCCCTAGTACCTTGGGCAGTTTCATTGTGTAGGCTCCACTCATGTCCTGCCCGTGTGTTTGTCCCCTGGTCCTGAGAGGGCCTCAGCTATGTGGACATTGTATGTATCTTTTGCCCATCTGACTCCTAAATGTGTGCCTGAAAGCACCTCTGCCTGTATGTGTTCCTGTATGTGTTTCTGTACAAGTCCTGAATGTAGCCTGGAAAGTGCTCCATCTCTGTTTGCCCTGTGTGTTTGTCTGTTTCCTCATTAAAACCAGATCCCTGAACTCCTGCATTTAAGTCCTTGTGAAAGAGTGAATTCTGATTAAACTGCAGGATACACACATACTGATCAGGCTCTAAAAACATTCAGATTTAACTGGCATAACTACTAACGTTGCATAGCTTATTGCTGTCTAGATAACTTCATTGCTTTAGAAGAGAGACGTATTTGGCTTTCTGTTGTAACACAAAGTTGTGTTTAATATTTCTTACCATTTGCAAGGACCATGATGCCTGGGATGATGATTAGAGCCAGAGCAAAGAGCTTGATAAAGGTCAGAGTGACCTGAGTACGAGAGGCCAATGAAACACTCCAGCAGTTTACAGCCACCACAAATGCTAAAATACACAGAATGAAGAGTTATTTTTACATTGAGTTTACAAGCTGTATGTGCATATATAAGGGCTGCACAACATATCATTAAACAGTTTGTGACTGTACTAGCATTATTGCCAATACTGAAATCATAGGTTACAATAGGCAAATAAACCTCAACCAATTTTTTTCTGTTGCTTGGGTGTATGTTGCAGATGATCCTCCTCCTATGTATCTGCGGGTACGTCAAGGCATTCACATGATACAACAAATCATTTTAATCAAAATTTTGCAAGCTAATTTTCAACCACATCCAAAAAAATTCAGCAATGTGTTTGTAACCACAAGCCACACTGTCATAACAAGAATGTTGTATACAAGGAATTATGGCTACATCGTGCAGCCCAAGAATGTATCATGCTTGATTATCACATGTTAAGTCTGAAAAAAAGGATGTCTATTGTAAATAAAAAATACTTACTAACTCCCAGAATGCTAACCAGTTTGACCAACACTGGAGGAGCTGGACATGGCATGTAAAGTGGTTCTACAACATAGCGCCCAAAAGCCAATGAAATGTAAGAGGCAATTGCAGGCCTACAACACAGAGAAAAGTAATAGAATTACCTTAAATTAGGGGGTCTGTGCTTGTGGTGTATTCTTGGCTGTTTCTTTATCTGGTCAGTTTTCTTCTGTTGTTTAACTGTTTTTGCTGTCCACTTAGACTTTCTTTTGTCCTAGTTGACTTGCAGTCAGCTAGATAATTGTCACCTGGTGTTAGGGAGGCCAGAGGTAATTGGTGGGCGTGGCTTACACTCACCCACAAGTATTTAGGGTGAAACACTCCACAACAGACGGTGGCAGTTGTACTTTCAGGAAAGGGGTCCTCATACTTTCAACTTCCTCATGCAGCTAAGTATCAATTTCTTCTCTATTCTTGTTTTATTTTCTTTTGTTACCACTATAGAAAATGTGCCTCACACCTGTTCACATCTCTTACAGGCTGAGAAGATACATTCTGCAATGGTGTGGAAGAAATCACAGAAACCTCTCAGATGCATTTTTTTTTTTTCTCCACAGCCTTCTACAGTGGTTCATGGTGGTCTGTGGAATTGCCGATCTTGCATCAAGAAAGCTGACTTGGATGTCTCTCCACTGATTCCACTTCCTGGCCCTCCACAGAGATGTGGATCACACCAGAGAATTCTGCTTATCTGGCTGCTCTATTCTCTGCAATGTCCTCCTCTCACACTCCTCGCACTATAGGTAGAGGTGGGGGTACAGGTTTGCTTCTCTCACATAGGTTGCTTTTACACCTCTCAGTCTTTCCCAGCTCAACATCTCATTCTTTGAATTCCATTCTGTTACTAGAACATATCCAAATAAGCTCCATATCATTGTCCTTTATTGCCCATCTGGCCCGCTGGGTAACTTCATTGATGAACTGGGCTCATTTCCAGGTGACAAGTTGTAGACCTCTGAGCTTGAGATGCTCCTATCATCCTTTGGCCTGTCCCTCGGCAAGTCTCCTCCGACCCACAAAGCAGGCAACGCTCTTGACTTAGTATCAACCAGATCACTTCCTATGTTCAATATATTGTCCACTCCTCTACATGTCTCTGACCATCATCTATCTTTCAAATTTATTCTTCAGACCTACTCCTCATGTCTGGCTACCCACAGAAATCTATCCCCTCTCTGCATGCCCTCTCCTCCTCCGTTCCTTATCTCTCCCTAACTCCACTAACCTCTGTCCATCTTCAGTTGAATCAGTCACCAATTACCAGCTCAACCTACTCTGTCCCTTGTCTCCAGACCAAAGCGTGTCTCTCCCCTGGCTCCATGGCTGTCCGAGGTCCTGCAAAGTAATTGAAAGGAACTGAGAGGAGCCGAAAGAAGATGAGAAACGTTTAGTGACCGCGACCTTATCACTATCTTTTATCCAAATTGCCACTGATTTAACTTCTGCAAAGTTTTCCTTTGACATTAGTAGATCCTTCCCACCAATCAAGCCACCTGTCAGCCTGAGACCAGCCAATACCGGCCAGTTTCTTGGCTTCTCACCCCTCTGTCATTGCTCCTGATGTCCAGCAAACCCACCACATCTCCACTCGACCCTATCCCGTCGAGTACGCTCCGGATGATATCCTAGGATCTAATCCCGCATATTGCCTACATCAATGGCTCCTTAACTGGCCAGGTCCGATCTACTTTCAAGTCTGCAGTGGTCACACCAATTCTGAAGAAATTCACGCTGAACAGATAACTGCAGACCAGTATCTTTTCTCCCCTTCGTTTCCAAAGTCCTGGAATGTGCCATTTATAACCAACTCAATGTCGCTCTTTCTCTAAACAGGCTTGAGGACCCTCAGCAGTCCAGGTTCAAGGCTGCGCATTCTACTGAAACTGCACTACTAGCCATCTCAGATGAAGTTCTTGCAGCTAGATTAGCCAACCTGTCGTCTGCTCTGATTCTTCTTGACCTTTCTGCAGCCTTCAACACAGTTGTCCATCAGATCCTCCTGGCTACTCTCTCCAGCCTTGGGATATCGGGCACAGCCTGACGATGAACGGAGGTACCAGGCAGCATGGCATGGCTCCCAGTCTACCCAGCGAAGATTGTCCACTGGTCTTCAGGGCTCAGCCCTTGGACCACTTCTGTTTTCTTTTATATACTGGTTCTCTTGGGGATGTAAAGCCGCACATGGCTTTTCCTACCACTTTATGCAGATGACATTCAATTTATCTTTCCCCTCCAGTGATCAGGTCTCGACCTGCATCTCACTGTCTGTCTTACATCTCCTCTTGGATGATGGCCCAACACGTCAAGCTGAATCTTTGCTTCTTTTCATCAAAGGGAGTCTAGAACCAAGCCAGGACCTTGGTTTCTTTTGAGAACTGTTATTGTCCCCTCAAAGAAGGTAAGAAATCTTGGTGTCATGCTAGACAAAGAACTGTCATTCTTGTCCCACGTTGACCTACTCTCCAGGACATGCAGATACCTTCTCTACAGCATCAGAAGAATCCAGTCTCTGGTCATCTCAACTGGACTACTGCAACTCTCTACTGGATGGAATTCCACTGAAGGTAACGAGACCACTTCAGCTGATTCAGAATGCAGCTGTGAGGTTAGTCTTCATAGTTCCTAAATTCTCACACACTACACCTCTACTATGGAACCTTCACTAGCGCCGTGTGGCTGTTTGCATTAAGTTCAAAACCTTAGCACGTGCCTTCAAGGCCAAGAACAGACTTGCACCTCAATTATCAGCACTAATAAAGCAGCGTGTCACTTCTCGTCCTCGCAGAGCTTCAACCGCTGCTCACCTTGGACCTCCGCTGCTCAAAAGAACAGGAAGACCTACATCAAGACTCTTTTCAGTCTTGGCCCCACAGTGGTGGAACAATCTCCCTCTTATCAGATCTGCAGAGTCCCTCCCTGTCTAAGCGTCGTCTGAAGACGCACCTTCAAGGAGCACCTTGGTGACAAACAAGTATTTTCGTTTACATTTTGCTCTTTTATTTAAAAAAAAAAAACACAACCTTGGGACCTTACCCTCTTAACTGTTTGTCCTGACTAGTATATTAACCTGAGGTTTTGTTTTTTTTCTTTTGACAGTTTGTGTGTAACTTAGCTGGCAGTAACGTGGTAAAAAGCAGGTGTCGGTTTTAGTATAACTTTACAGGTATTAAGAACAGACGTAGACTACTTAATCACCAATGTATGTCGCTCTGGATAAGAGCATTTGCTAAAAGTAGTAAATGTAAATTATTCCTATATGCCAAGGCAATGCTGTAGTAAGGGGCCAAAAGAAGCAAATGAATCGCTGCACAATAAGTCACCAACAAACTCCTTACATTTACTGTGTACATGGATACAAATAATCACTGTGACAAATACAAGAATGTGCTCTTCAAACATTGCTTAAGTCAATAAAGCATTTGAGATCTCATAAGTGCACACATGTGCACCCACAGCTGACCTGATGAAAATGAACTCAGTCCACAGTCTCAGGAAGGCAGGAAGTGGCCCAAGGGTCTCAAGTAAGTATGTGTAATGACCACCAGACTTTTTAAAGGTTGTACCCAACTCTGCATAGCACAAGGCACCTGAGCAGAACAGACAGAACACAACACAGGTCATCTAACATACGGTTTTGTGCAAAAGTTAGTCAACCATAAAAACAACTTCCTAGACAGAGAGCAGCAGGTTTTCTTAAAGCCCCTGTTGCGGAGAAACACCCCCACAACAGGATACGACCACCTCCATATTTTACTGTAGGTATTCTTTGGATGGTGAGTGAGGATTAGTGTATTGACTTTCCATCAGACGTACCATTTGGTGTTGAGGCCAAATTGTTTGATTTTGGTCTTATGTGACCAGAACACCTTTTTCTACTTAGCATTAGTATCTTCAGGGTGCGTTATACTAAAGATTAAAGGAGAGTTAATTAGGTTTTCTTAAGGAGTGGGTTTTTTTTTTTTTCCTTGCAACTCTCCCCTGCAAGCCACTTTTGTGGTGCACTTGATATTGTCACAAGCACACAACCACTTAAATTCCTGTAACTGCTTCCAAGTTCCCATAGACCTCTTCATAGCCTGTGTGACCAGTTTCTTCCTCGCTTTTACATCCAGTTTGGAGGGGCAGTCTGACCTAGGGAGGGTCCCAGTAGTATTAAACACTTTCCACTTCATAATTTACTGGGACTGATGAGCTTTGAAATTTTGTGTGTCCATGTCCTGACTTGTGCCCATCTGCAACTTTATACCAGAGATTTCTTGGCAGTGCCTTGCCACCCATGGTTGGTTGTTTTCTTTCAGGTGAACTACTAAACACTGCAATGCTGAACTAATCTAAACAATTACAGCTATCATATCTTTCACCTGCATGTCATAAGTTGCATGGAGTAAAGACAGCTGGAAATTTTGTTTTGTGTGCATTTTGAAGTGGGTAATTCTTTTGTATACCCACTGTATTTGACAACTGGTTCAAGATAAGATATACTCATATAGTTAAGAAGTATTCATAAGTTATGCATGCACAGAATGTTCATAATGTAATCAGAGATTTACCATCTTTTGATTTTCATGTTTGCCTTGGGTCGTTTTGTTAAAATAAACAATTGTCCTCACTACTGTTTATTACTTGAAAGGGCTGAAAATGCTTAATCTGTAATCAGTTCTATGTCTGTGAGCTGTTACACTTACTGCAATATTTTTCACAGATTCAGCAGAAGTTAACCAAACAGCTGTTTATCAGAATAAAAAACTTTTGATCCTGGAGGAAATTACTAATGTTTTGACTGCAGAGACACAGACAAGAACAATATAAAATATAAAGTCTAAATAAATTCAATAAAAAAATCTGCAGAAAGATCCCAATATGAAATACATGGTACCATATACACAAATGCTGAGTATAAATACTATAGATAAGTAACAAAACAAATGGTGGTTAGGGGTACGTTATTGCACATACTAGAGATAGCTAGTATATAAGTAATATATAAGTAATTTTAATAGGTTATTTTGTTTCGGATTGTTTCATTTTCTACTTTTAAAATGCTCAAAAAATTAAACCCTTTTTTTTTTTTAAAGTCTGGTGACCCCAGCTTATGATATACACTTCACTGATACCATAATAGTTTTCATAGTTTTAAAGTTAGTTATCTATCAGTACAGCTAAAATTGAAAATCTGTCTCACAACATGGCACCAGTACAAGTACATCTTAATCATTTCACCCAGAACTAGCGATTAAGCACCTTACCGAAGGTGGAGAGGACTCCACAGAGCGCCCACACCAGCAGAGACAGCCCCACGCTGCCCGAGTTCATCAGCACACCTTTAGGAGCGATAAAGATTCCACTTCCCACCACTGTGCCAATAATCAAGGAGACAGCTGGCAGCAGACTGATCCTCCGCCTGAGCTGAACTTCATCTTTATCCTTCGCTGTTTCAGTCACTATCTCTGTTTTAGGTTCTCCCATAGTTCAGGAGCAAAAACTCCTAATCACTGTGTGGCAAAACAGCTGGAGGTCAACTTTTTCACTTATGAGGGGAAAAAAGCAAACCCACAGACTCGCCTTATTTCCACTGCAGTAATTCTACATCACTTCATTGCTTACATTTAATACTGCTGAAGAACTTTAAAGAAAGAGCTGGTAATTTCCGAACACAGCTACTCACCAGTGCTGCGGGTTTCTCCCCCTTTGGCTGGCCCAATTCGACCAAGCACAGTAACCGTAGAAACTCACGCCCCCAGCTCAGAGTTCAGGGGAGGAACAAAGCCAGCATTCTTCCCCAACTTCATCAAGATGAACAGTGTGTGTGTGTGTGTGTGTGTGTATGAATGTGTGCACAGCATGAAGTAGGAATCCAACATGAGTAGAAGACTTGTAGCCCCCAACTCTAACCCTTTGCCTTACTCAGTCACATGAAAGTTCTATATTCAGCTCAGCCCAACTGGTGCTGATCTTTAGTTTTCACTTTTTGCAGTTTGAGGCACTGCTAATTGCTGCAGTATAAGTCTGTATTAGTTCAGCCTTGTGGTTCAAGCCAAAAAAATAAAAATAAAGAAGAAAACAGTGGACACCAATTTGGCTTGGCTTACTACATCTGAGGTAACGGGAAACGCTAAATACTTTTTCTGCTTTTTTCATCAAATGTGGACAAAAATATGAGCTCCTGCTGGGTGTTCTCAATGTACACATTATTGGGTGATTATGGTATGTCCCTGTTATCCTGTACTGAAAGTAGGTGGTCAGTAACAGCACACTGTTAAACGACAGCAGTCTGTGTCTTGTCCCTCCTTCACTGTCTGCTTCAGACAGCAAGTAATTCTGGAAGTCTCATTCCAGCTGTGATCAAAGGCCCAAATCTGACATCTGTGTTCTGCAGCTGTTTACAATGTGTTGATAGTCCCAAAGTAAACTCTAGATTCTGAAATGTCAGGAAAATTACAGTTAGTCATGAGAATTCTGAAACACTGCCCTACAAAATTGTTAAAATATTGGGAATGAACACGATAAGCACCAAAAACACAATCTCCCAGACATATGATTTCCTTTATTCTTTCATGTTTATTACATTAAATCATTTAAGATTCTCATTCAACAAGGAATAAGATCAGGATATAAAAGGACAACATGAGGAAATGAAAAGTACAGTTTTAAAATGATCAATTCCTCTTTTGAAGGTAAAAAAGTTTAATTTTAAGATGTGCCACCTATGACACAATTCTTATAACGTCTATAAGTCTACAAGGAATTTTAGCCCACTACTCTTTGCAGAATTGCTTTAATTAAGCCTTTCTGCGGATCTTTCTTGCATAAACTGCCCATTTGAGGTCCTGCCTCAGCATCTCAACAGGATTCAAAACATGGCTTTGACTGAAGAAATTTCATCTTTCATGACAACTGATATAAACTTAGATTTTTAAAGGTTTTGTGGATGACAAGGTCAGTCAGCTTGACTTAAAGAAAGGAAGAACACAAATTATGACCAAAGCTCAGACATCAACAGCAAGACCTCATTCTGTTTGTTCAGCTCCTGTGTTTAAACAGCTGTAAATGAATTATTAACCCAATTTCAGCACAGATAAAACGGTACATAAAGTTGAACATCATAATGTTATTTGTTACCAATATAAAAAGAATGTTCTTTCTATAACACTGTGTTTTTAGCTGAATTTCATTTTTTAACACCACATTTTCTTATGGGATTGAAAATGTCAGTTAAAGATAAGTTACTCATTAGGTTTTAAAAATACTAACTATTCCATTTGAATAATAATAATAATAATAATAATAACAATAGCAAGATCATCTGAAATATAAAGATTTTCTGTGAAAATGAAAATTTTAGTGATTTCAGCTGTGAATAAAACATTTTTAAATTCCTTTTTAATAGCATTAATTGCTTGACGAATAGTTGATAAGCTAGATTAGGTGGTTTGGTAGAACGAGCATTTATTGAACCAGATTTGGAACTTCTCGACCAACCACTTACCACAGGGGGCTTTAAAAAATGCCACACATTTTCCCACTGACAAAAATGTCTTTTACATAGAACTCATTCAGATTCTAATAACAAAACACAAAATGCAGACCTCTGAGTAAATGTTCAGTACATTTTGAACTGTCATTTAAATCAAATGGTGGTATGCATTATTTAATATGGTAGCACAACCGCAGCATATGTACCTCAAGATGCTTTCTAGCTAAAGCAATGTTTAAATGTATTTACCTCCAGGAACAAGCAAAAATCTGCAGTGTGGAGTAATTCCTGCTGCACTAATACCTGTGATGTATTATTTTGACAAAGACTGCCTTTCAAACTGCTTACAACCACACTAAAGAATGTGTAAAAATACAATACACCACAATTTGTAGCACATTCATTATTATAGTACAGTACTGTGTGATTTGAGACCCAGCTGCAGCATTTAGCATGGTAGTACGCTTTCTTCTCTGCACCAGTGATGTGCTGTTCAACAATGAATAATTCATTTTGAACCAATCTTTTGATTTTGTGTTACCTTTAATATCGTACAGTTCTCTCTGAACACCTCAGTGCTGCCCAATTAACCTCAGCAGAGTTAAGATGCAGACATGCAGAACTGGGTCCAGGTGCATGATGAGTCCTCATGGCATCAGATGCACTGTGAGGCAGTTTACGAGTGGAATAATCCCATACCCTTTCAGAAAATGCCCTAAATTGGGGTCACAGAGTGCACCAACGCTGGGCACTGGGCAGCCCCAATCCATTCTGCCCAAAGAACAGCAAGGCTGAACCCGATATCCCTCGATGATGGCTCTCAGTTCTAACTCGCCACAATAACTCCCTGTTGCTCAAACTGATTGACTCTGGAGCAGACAGAGGCTCCACATGACTGTCGCGTCTGTCGCTCTGTTTTCACATAATGGTATGATCCTATATCCTCACATGTGATTGGCCACAAGGCCGCCATGCTGCCAATCAAAACAAAGTTCTGCCGTGA
>JBBJLS010000128.1:28540169-28550788 GCA_037577275.1 Bryconaethiops microstoma | reverse complement strand
GAGAGAGAGAGAGAGAGAGAGAGAGAGAGAGAGAGAGAGAGAGAGAGAGAGAGACAGAGAGAGAGAGAGAGAGAGATAGAGAGAGAGAGAGACAGAGAGAGAGAGATAGAGAGAGAGAGAGAGACAGAGAGAGAGAGAGAGAGAGAGACAGAGAGAGACAGAGAGAGAGAGAGAGAGAGAGAACCTAGTTCACATGGCGCTGTTGTGTTTGGGTTTATTTCCAGAAAGATGCTGGATTCAGGCACTTTGCTCTTGTTTGAGGATTGTGTTCAGATGAAAAACTTACTTGAGTTCTGAACCTACTGAATAATTACAGTTTATTGTTCTAGATTTACACTAAGAATTTAGCCCGTCTAGCATCTGTTTAACAGAAGCACAGTAATTTCTTCCTTTATTTGTTACAGAACGTTACATCATACATTATCCTTACATGTACAAGTTTAAATGGTTATTAAACATCATTCGAACGCGCTGAACCTGAGTCGTGACTGACCTCCCACAGCGAGTGTTATCTATACAGTTTTGGGGAGCGTGCCCCCCCTAATCGGAATAGAACGAATTTATGATAGGAAGGCAGTTGAGTGTCATGAAGTGTCTGATTCACTAATAGTAGCTAAAAAGGTCAGAAAACAGTGGAGAAAACCCATTGCTTAAATAGATAAAGAACCCGAAACTCCGAAGCTCAAGGTTCAGGACAGCTCCGGTGTTGCTTATGCTCCCTCAAAAATAAATGACAGCAGTTTTGGAGTCCATTTTCTTGCTGTTAACAGAGGAATGGCAATGGGAAGCTGCCCTAAATGTTCCGTATTTTGGGTCGGGATCTTGGGAAAAATCCCTTATTTTCAATGTTGAAAATGGACAGGTGTGTCCTAAGTGCGTGCCTAAAGTAGATTGGAGCATCACCATTTATAAGCAACAGTCTGCATTGAAATGAGTTTAGGTTATTTGTAAACGTGGCTATATAAATAGTCCGTAAAGCCATATTTTACAGGACTGAGGCCCTTCGATCTGCATCACTCGCGCGTTAATTTGCTTTCGGTTTTGCCGGCATGGATGCGCTTCTGTTAAAGAAAGGCACAGGTGTGTCGGACATCGACCAAACGGTAAAGAATAAGTGGAGCACTTTTGCAAAAAGATGAAAATGGCAGGTCTGAGCTTTTGTGTGGTATCTCAACTAGCGGCTTAGGGGATAATGGACCACACCGTGTTGAAAATGTGATTTATTTTTCCATGCCATAACCAAAGCAATGGTTCTTGCCTGCTTCAGCATGTCTGTGTTTTCTTACAGGACAGTTTGGATTGTGTGTCTTGGCCTTTTCAACAGGCTTCTGGGAGCCGCACGCTTTTTTAACTCTGACAGCTTTCCATAGAAATCTGTTTCACGGTACAGACAGTAAGCCCTGCTGTCACTACCAGCATAGAGTTTCAGACATCGATTGAATTCTGGTAGTAACTTCCATCCATTTCGTGAATTTTTGGAAGTAGGTCATAGGTTGTCATTGTTTTAATGTATTTATTTTACAGGTTTGTGAAATAAAAGACCAAATAAAGTTTGATTTCAATGTCTGTGTGTTTACTTGTTCAAAAGGAAGGAAAGGAGAGGTGTGGAAGGTTCTTTTTTACTCTTTTTAAAAATCTAACAAATTCTTTTGCTTTTGATAGAACTTGTTTTGTGAGTGGGTGGGATCAACCAAAAAAGGTTTGTGATTGGTCAGTCGATGTGACAGTCATACTGCACGCACATGCGCAGATCATTCACTTTCCGAGCGTCTCGACTGAATAATCATAAACCTTTCTTGGTTGATCTCACCCACTCACAAAACAAGTTGTATTACGAGCAAAGTAATTTGTTATAATTTTAAGCAAAATAAAAAAGAAATCCCTCTCAGATATATAACACAGATCTTTCTTTTAGAAGCCACATACGAACACGCACATCGTCTTTCCTTTCCAAACCTCTCCTTTTTTACACGAACCAGTTAAATAAATACATTAGAACAATGACAACCTATATCTTTTTTCCAAAAATTCCTGAAAAGGATGGGAATTCAATCGATGTCTGAAACCCTACGTTGGTAGTGACAGCAGGCCTTACTGTCTGTACTGGGAAACAGATTTTTATGGTAAACTGTCAAACATTAAAAAACCTGCAGCTCCCAGAAACCTGTTGAAAAGGCCAAGCCATACAATCAGGCGAGCCAATCCAAAGTCAGAACGTGGCGTGACGACGTAATTTATATGCAAATTAAAGTGTGTCGTTATCTATCGACTATCTGGGTAAACTTCAGCTACTTTTTTATTGAAGAAAAAGAAAAAAAAACTCTGGACAAGCAAAAATGAGCATAAATAAATACAAAATAATAAAAGAAAAAGACATACATACATACATACATACATACATACATAAATTAATAAAAGGGGGCCTAGAGCTTCTTTGCCAGATCAAGTTTTTCTACCAACTTGCATAGCCTCAAAGCATTCTTGTTCTCCATCAGTTTCAATGAAGAAAAATAATAACATAAATCTTTGTGGAAGATGGAAAAGTTTTTAGCCATCTACTCTCATGTAGAAAAAACTTCCCAAAGATAATGTTGGGGTTTACAGCCAAGTCATGAAATGCATTTTTCAGAAAAATGCAAATATCACATTTTCTTTAGTAAATTCACATAAATTGTTAATTTTAGGAGTGTAAGGAAAAATCTGTATATTCAGGTTGTAATTCCTACATTTGGATGATTCTTTCTTTAAATACTATATGAATGTGATTCTACTGACTGATGATTAAGGTTGTAAGACGGGGCCGGAGCCGTTTAGGGCGCTGTGACATGACAGAATCAAGGTTCAGACCGGAAAGCGCTCGTTCAGGGCTGCTGTCATGGAGTCTTACTATGAAAAGCCATAACATAAGTTCTGGCTGGAGCTTCTTCAGGGGCGTTAGAAGGCATAGGGGGGCTCGTAGAGAGTTTTGACGCAAGGGAGGCGCCACGGTTTCCACCCTGAAGAGAAGGTGGATGGTCTTTTGAAGGTATACGAGTCCTCTGCGAAGGGCTAGACATTCCTTCACACTGGGACTGCCTGGACTGAACCGTCTCTCCTTCTGCAGAAGCAAATGAAGTCTTTGTTCTGAGTGAAGAATCTGTCGGTTTGCTGATTTTCCACCACAGGAGCTAACCAACAATGCAGATATTCCCCAAACATAATTCATAAAACAAATGTTCTGTTGTTTCAGTGTGTTCATCACAAAATGAACAGTTATTATGATCCATAGCGAATCATCTTTAAAATAAAAAAATAAAGACAGTCTGCAGGAGAAGTAAGACAACCTGCAGCTCGCAGTGCGTTGTTTTGCTGGTGATATAAACCATTTCCATTTGTACATATAATTCTTTAAATAAAAAACGTTTACTGGTATGTCCCACTCAATCCAAAATGACTTGACCTCTGATCTTGCAGCCACTGTCTGTGATCAAATCAGAGGTAAATTCAGAATACTCCCTTCATAACACGGCAGGTGGACGAGGTGTGGCAGGGTCACAAACCATTTTCTAAAAAAAGAACGGAGGGAAGAATTTATGTACACATAACGTAACAGATTTTATGATGTAGGTCTAAAACGAGCTTCCCCTATTTGAAAGACTCGCAGCCACCACTGGTTCTTCGATAGTAACCAGGTAAAGCAAACCACGCTGTCAGTCAGAGGACAGCTGCTACAGAGCCACGCTGACTCCGGAGAACGACATGAACGAACGATTTTAATCTAAAAAACGAGATTCAAAGATCCGAATCAGTAAAAAGATCCGAATCAGTAAAAGATCCGAACACCCCACAGCACACGTAGCTGCCACGTCAGCAGCAGGAAGTGTTTAACCTCGACCAGGGAGTTTCACACCTAACAAGTGAGTAGAAAAGGAAAACTATACACGCGGATTCCCACCATTACGGAAAATAGACCAAGTGTTTATTAGTTTGACCGTTGTAGTTCAGTTTCCTATACAGTGGTTTAGTGTCTTTACTCTCTCATTTCATTCATTGTAGAGTTCAGCTGGACTGCCTGCAGTAACTGCAGCTCTTTATCACAGACTAACTGAACTCTGCGCTCCACCTGAGCTGAGTTACTGTGATTTGGGCTGTTTATGTTTATGTTTATGTCATTTCGCCCCACTTAGTTAACATCGATAGCTAGCTATGTTTGCAAGAGGTTAAACTTTCTTGTCCCTGTCGTTGAAATGATTAGTGCTTGTCAGAGCAGCAGTGACTGGGTTGGGGTGCAGTTACTCTATATTCTGTTCTCTTGCTTTGGTACATTTTCAAATATAGTAACTTTGCATCCTGATGTGATCTGTACACCAAAATGTTAAACGTATTCTTTCTCATGGCAGAGATGGCCCAGTTTGAGGAGGTCTTGCATAAATCTGCTCTCCATCAAAAACCAAAGGGTCTGACGCTGCAGTACGGCACGGCTGGGTTTCGCACCGTGGCGAGCCGTCTGGACCATGT
This sequence comes from Bryconaethiops microstoma, assembly GCA_037577275.1. Classification (NCBI taxonomy): domain Eukaryota; kingdom Metazoa; phylum Chordata; class Actinopteri; order Characiformes; family Alestidae; genus Bryconaethiops; species Bryconaethiops microstoma. Next base: position 28,546,291 of record JBBJLS010000128.1, on the reverse strand, counting down.
AATGTTCCGTATGGGCCTGCTGGCCACGCTGAGGTCAAAGAAGACCAAGTCCACCATCGGAGTCATGGTCACTGCCTCTCACAATCCAGAGGTTAGCAGCCAGAGAAGATTTGTGGCATTTGTTACTCAAATAGAGAAAACATTTCTGAACAATTAGACTGTATTCTAATCTATGAGTCTCTCTGTTTTTCTTTGTTTTCTCAGGAGGATAACGGAGTGAAACTGATTGACCCAATGGGGGAAATGGTGACCCCAGCTTGGGAAGGCTATGCCACACAACTGGCCAACGCCGAGCAGGAGGCTCTATGCTCTGCACTCAAGGAGATCATTGAGAATGAAGCCATCAACAGGAGTGAGACCGCCACCATCTTTATAGGCAGAGATACCAGGTAGCACAACCTGCAGTTATGCTCTGCACTTAGCAGTTTAATGAAGCATTAACAAGTAATACAGTGGCACCACCTGAACGGCTGTGTTGTCCTCTGACTCAGGCCAAGCAGTGAAAGCCTATCCCAGGCAGTTTTGGATGGGGTTTCCAGTTTGGGAGGGCACAGTGAAGGTGTGTTCATGGCTAAGTAAAGCTTTCTTTTTCTATTCAAAGCATACATTGTCTAACATGGAGACTAACATGTCTGTCCAGTATTGGTGGTAGAATTCATGAGGGATCTTCTGTTTTCCAGTCTTTATCTGCTGTTTCTGCATATAGTGAATTACCGCAGAGGTTTTATTCATGTCTGCAGTTACGCACAAGCATGTAAAGCTCATATTTTTCTCTGACAAGTAAAAATATAAATGAAAACATTTGTTCTGTGGACTGTTAATAGCATTTAGCTTCTTATGTAGTCTTCTGTTGTGAACTCTTTACAAAGTAAAAGCTGCAATCGACACATCAACTTACAATTCTAGTTCATACTCTGGTTCTGTTATTGGTCATGTATTGACACTTGAGCTTTCCTTCACCTACTAGAGGAGTAAAGAATTTTCTACATTTTTCTTTAATTCAGCTGTAAGTGTGGTCCTCTTGCACCAAAAACCATAAAACTGAAACCTTCAGCACTTGAAATATGGGGGAAAACACATTTCCAGTTTTCTGGTTCCAGGACTGGAATGAATTTTTCTGAATTTTGCTTTTTCAGCGCCGATAAGTTCCTTTCTTTCTATATATGTGTGTGTTTGTCAGACTACGGCATTGTGACCACACCTCAGCTGCATTATATGGTCCGCTGTCGCAACACCCATGGTTGCTATGGTACGGACACTTTACAAGGCTACTACCAGAAACTCTCTCAGGCTTTCACTCAACTCACTAAACATGTAAGAGAAACTGACAAAAGGATCAACGTGAAACAAATAAATATAGTATTTGGAGTATTCAAATGAGGACTGTCCTTGAGATCACTGGCAAGTTGTCTGCTCTTGTTCTCCAGGCCCAGAATCACACTGATGATCAGAAGAGGCTGCTGGTGGATGGGGCCAATGGTGTCGGTGCTCTGAAGATGAGAGAACTTGAACCCTTTCTTCAGTCTGAACTGCACGTGGTTCTCTTCAATGATGGCAGCAGCGGCAAACTTAATTCCCTGTGTGGCGCAGACTACGTTAAAGTACACCAGAAAGCTCCTCACGGTTTGTTGGAGTATTCAGCGTAGTGTTACAATATTGTCTTCTTTCTCTCTCACTCTCTCACTCTGTTTCTGTAGGTGTGCATATGGGGGCAGGGGAGCGCTGCTGCTCGTTTGACGGAGACGCGGATCGGATTGTATACTATTACAATGACTCTGCTGGACACTTCAATCTACTGGACGGAGACAAAATTGCTACTCTTATTAGCACATACCTCAAGGAACTTCTGACTCAGGTAGAAAACCACTACATATCTTCAATTCACCTCACACCTCACATCTCTAACGTTAAGTATGAAACTTCGAGCTTTGTTTCAGGTATCCCTAACATAATACATTTATTATTTAGGGCTGTCGAATTAACCCGTTAATTTCAATCAATTAATCGCAGAAAAAATAACGCGTCAAAAAAAAATGAACGCTGATTAATCGCACCACGTAACTTTGAGCACCGGCCCCGTTATGGCCACAGGTGCTCTGTACAGTGAATTTTTATTATCTTACTATTATAAGGAATTTTATTATTTTATTTTTATTATCATTTGTATTATCGGAGTACATCAGGTTTAGGAGCGAACCCAGCAGCCCAACTTCTCACAGCACTTGCCCCCCGGCACCCCCACCCCTGGGAAAACACTAGGCTACAACTTGCTTGTATGTACATTGTCTTAAACTGCACCTTTTAGACGGACTTAGTTCTATCATTGTTCTTGCTAAAGCATTTTTGTGGGGTTTTGTTTTTTTGTTTTGTTTCCACCAACAATTTTTGATTGTCACCATTATTGCACACAAACAGTGCAAAAAAAGTTTTGCTGTAAACACTTTTACAGCAAAAAATTTGTGATTAATTTAGATTTATTAATCAGAGTCCTTGTAATTAGTTCGATTAATTTTTTAATTGCTCGACACCCCTAGTATTATTACATACATAATACTGTATGTTGAAGCTACTACTATATTACTATTGCTATATTAAATACTATATTAGTGCTATGCTGCAATGCAGTAATGTATTAGTAAATAGCAGTAGCCCAACTGGATGTTTAGTTATGCATTAACTATCATATTTTTGAATATTACTACAGGCTTTTTGTAAAATTTTGTTAGCCCTTGTCCAATGACATTTTGTGAAAATTGTGGTTTGTGCTTTGTAGGGAATGTGTTTATTTTTGCTTAGATGTATATTTTTGCTTGTATGTATGAAACCTATAAAACCACAGAACAAATCCCCTGAAATACACCCGTCCGACAGACGCACACACAGCTTGTATAATTCATATAGGAAAGCTCTGCAAATAGGATGGAATGTTCTAGAGCGGCAGCACATAAGCCTTTGGTCACTAAGCTCAATGTTAAGTCTGTTATAGGGGTACTGTGTTCTCTGGAGTGATCAAGGGCCACCCAGTTCCTTTAGGATGAGTTGGAATGATATTTGTGCTCTAGATTTAATCCTTCAACATCAGTTTCTGTCCTCACTATTGCTCGTGTGTGTGCAGGCAGGGCTGAACCTACAGATTGCTGTTGTACAAACAGCATATGCTAATGGAAGCTCCACACGATACTTGGAAGATATCATGGAGGTAAATATTGAAACAGAACTATTAAATTCCAGTAGTATTTCTGGTGCTTTATAATGTCTGCAATATTGTATTATTTGATATGTCATGTCTTATGAGTAATTCATAATGGTCCATAATTTTCTGAGCTCATAATTAGTGTTTTGTTTTTAACAATATTCATCAACGTTTAGGTCACAGTGTGCTGTACGAAGACAGGAGTGAAGCATCTTCACCACGCAGCTCAGGAGTTTGATATTGGAGTTTACTTTGAAGCCAATGGCCATGGAACTGTGAGTTAAACTGGAATGCCTCTGATACCTGTCTACAGATACAGTTGCTAGAAAACGTATGTGAACCTTTTGGAACCCAATGGCTGCTGCTTACTAAAAAGAACTTTGCTGCATGCCTGAAGTTTGCAAAAAAAAAGCACATTAACACTCCACAGCGGTTTTGCCAAACTAAGATTGAACTATTTGGAAAGAAAACGCAGCACTACAAAAAGGGCACTGCGTGTCATCATGAAAACCTCATCCCAAACGTAAAGTGTGGTGGAGGAAACATCATGATTTGGGCTGCTTTGATGCACAAGGGCCTGGCCAGCCTGCAGTCATTGAGGGGAAGATTCATTCCCAAGTGTTTTTAAAAAAATCATCAGGATAGTCTGAGATCATCAGTGAGAAAGTCTGTATGTCAGCAGTAACTCTGTAGAAGTTGAAGATGATGCAACAGGACAATGACCCAAAACACCAGAGCAAGTCCACAACAGAATGGCTTCAGAAAAACACAATTTGCCTTTTAGAGTGGCCAAGTCAGAGCCCAGACCTCAGCCCAACAGAGATGCTCATGTGTATGAATATGATAGAGCTAAAGCAGTTCTGCCAGGAAGAACGGGCTAAAATTAGTCCTGAACGATGTGTAGGTCTGATCCACAGCTACAGGTTATTGCTGCCAAGTTTGGGTCGACCAGTTCTTAATTCCAAGGGTTTACACTTTTTATGATTGCCCACAATAAAGATGTGAAAAATCAGCTTTTTTAATTGTTACTATTTTAGGCACATTAATTCCCTTGACATACATATGGTTCACATGCTTTTTTTTTTTTTTTGAAGCATTAGTCTACAACACAAAACCTTTAAAGACAAACTTCTAAACTGCAAGCTTTGAACTCAGCTATTCATGCCTTTTTAAATTTTATGCTAATTTTACTGTATTGTAGAACTTTTTGTGATTTAAAAAAAAAAAAAAAATTATAGCAGGTTTTTAAAAGACTTCTAGAGTTTACCACTTGGATCCAACCTTGCTCTATCAAGCCATTTGGTGAACTGTTTTAAAAATAAATAACTTTTAACTCATTTTCTGCTATCCACACAGTCCTTTCCACAAATCTCAACACTTTAACCAAACTTTGTTGCACCTCACAGAACTGTTCAGACGGTCACAGTAACATTTTGCTTTAAACTGTTTCTGTCCTGGTCAATTTAAGGTTCTGTTCAGTAAAAACGCAGAGGAACAGATCCAGCAGCTAGCAAAAGACCCGAATGTGAGTGATGACAAGAAACGTGCAGCGAAGCTACTAGAGAACACTATCAACCTCATCAACCAGGTACAACCGCCAAAACTCTTTCACTTGTGTGTATTCTGTCAGTTTTTCTCTTAGTCTTTGGTTTTCCTCCCTTGCCTTCTGTCTCCCCTGCTGTAGGCTACCGGCGATGCTATTTCAGATATGTTGTTGATTGAAGCTGTGTTGGCCATCAAAGGGATAACTGTTCAGGATTGGGCCAGCATTTACACGGACCTGCCTAACCGACAACTCAAAGTCAAGGTGTGTGTCTCCGTCAGTTACAGTGTGTATGTAAGTGTGTACGCTATCCTTCAAAAGTTACGAGTAACTGTCTTAATGCAGAGTGCAGTCACGCTAGCATAATGGAAGTGTGACTGCATGGCTGTTACAAAGCCAGTTTTTGGAGATGCCTGAACATGTGTAGCTCATGTTTTTACTACTGAACCACAATTGGCATTAGCTTGTCTTTTAATAAGCCACTTACGGCAGGAAACCCATCTTGCCTAAAAATGAGTGGGAAAAGCTCTTGTAGCCGCGATCACCAGCTGATTTATTTTTGATTAAATCACAAACAGTGACGCACACTTTTTAAAATAACTTACCTTACCGTTAGTGTCTTTAACTCTCTGTATGAGTCTTTAGGATAAGAGGAGCAAAATTCCATCTATAAAAAGAACAGTAATAAAAATCGAAGTTAAGAAAAATTATATTGTCATTGCTTCTGCAGTTACATTAATAAGCATGAGAAATAATACTGATGATGTTACAGATACAGTGCTGTGAAAAAGTATCTGCCCCCTTCCTGATTTCTTTTTTTTGTTTTTGTATGTTTGTCACACTTGAATGTCTCAGATTATCAAACAAATTTGAATATTAGACAAACCCAAGTAAACAAAAGTGCAGTTTTTAAGTGATGATTTTATTTATTAAGGGAAAAAAAACTATCCAAACCTACATGGGCCTTTGTGAAAAAGTAATTGGCCCCTAAACCTAATAACTGGTTTTGCCACCCTTAGCAGCAACAACTGCAATTAAGCGTTTGCAGTAACTGGCAATGAGTCATTCACATCGCTGTGGAGGAATTCTGGCCCACTCTTCTCTGGAGAATTGTTTTAATTCAGCCATGTTGGAGGGTTTCCAAGCATGAACCGCTTTTTTAAGGTCCTGCCGCAGCATCTCAGTTGGATTCAAGACCGGACTTTGCCTAGGCCACTCCAGAACCTTCATTTTGCTCTTGTTAAGCCGTTCAGAGGTGGACGTGCTGGTGTGTTTTGGATCGTTGTCCTGCTGCAGAACCCAAGTTCGTTTCAGCTTGAGGTCACTAACTGATGGCCAGACATTCTCCTTCAGGATTTTTTGGTAGAGAGCAGAATTCATGGTTCC
>JBBJLS010000128.1:28511765-28525014 GCA_037577275.1 Bryconaethiops microstoma | reverse complement strand
TGTGTGTGTTTGTGTATTAGTGTAATCAGCATCCTCATCAACGGTTTATATGTTTTATAGCTGGAGTAAAATTGAACGGTAAACCCTGCATCAGTACTGACACGTTACTCTTGTTTTCTGTGGTCATGAAGAGAAGATGGCGAGCTGGTCGCCTTTTCCCATACAGTTTTCTTGCCACAGGTCACTGCTGACCGCATCCTCGGGCTTCACCTTGTTCACTCCAGTTTTTTCCCAAAAGGGCGACCGCCCCCACCTGCAGCACGTCCTCGAAGCGCCTCCGCCTCGTCCGCCACTGTGTAAGCTTACAAAACGCGTGGCGTCCCTCAAGGGCGTCATGTGGGCTCCCTCGTGTTTTTGTTTATTTTTTTCTTTTGTTTTCTGTTCCCTCCGCCGCTGACGGCACAAATAAGGTCCAGGTCCGGCCCCCACAGGGTGTGGGGTGTGGGGCGTGGGGAGAGGGTCATGGCACGGGTGTCAGGTCGTCGTGGTGCGGCGGGGTGTCGCCGTAGGAGTCCTTGCTCTCGGCCTGCGCTCCGCACTGGGGCGTCATCCGCTTTTCTTTTTGCCGCCTATTGCAGAACCACACTCGGACCACCTCCTTGTCCAGTTGCAGGTTGTCCGCCAGGGAGTTTATCTCGGACGCCCCTGGCTTTGGGCACTTGAGGAAATGACTCTCGAGCGCCCCTTTGACGGCCACCTCGATGGACGTGCGCTTTTTCCTCTTCCTGCCCTGCGCAGCGATCTTGTCCAGGCTCGTGGGGCTGCCCGAAGTCGAGTCGGCCTCCTCCAGCCACTTGTTCAGCAGTGGTTTGAGCTTGCACATGTTCTTGAAGCTGAGCTGCAGCGCTTCGAATCTGCAGATGGTTGTCTGAGAGAACACGTTGCCATAGAGCGTGCCCAGCGCCAGGCCCACGTCCGCCTGCGTAAAGCCGAGCTTGATGCGCCGCTGCTTGAACTGCTTTGCGAAGTGCTCCAGGTCGTCAGACGTGGGCACGTCGTCGTCCGAGTGGTCGTGACCGTGGCCGTGGTGCAGGCCGTGCTCGTTCTCGTCGCGCGCGTCCCCGCTCAGGGCGTGCCGGTGCACGCCGTGCTCATCCTCCGCTGTCAGGCTACCATAGCCGGGCTGCGAATACATCATGCCCTGTCCGTTGGACGCGGTCATGCCGGCGGCCATGTGCGCGGCGCTCGTCGATCTCCAAGCCGCTGACTGGTGATGATGCGCGCCCTCGTGCGGATGAACCAAGTGAGTGGTTCGCGACGGCTGCCGCTGCTGCTGCTGTTGCTGCTGCAAAGCGGGCGAATGCCGGAGCTCGTCCGTGTCCGCTTGCAGCGTAGGCTTGATGTCCTGCTCTCGGAGCGGGCTCGAGGACCACGGCGATGCGTCCCCGTGATGCGAGAGTGCGGCGAGCCACTGATGTGCGTGTCCAAGCGCGTTGGTGCTGCTCTGCAGCGTGGCGTACTCGCTCTGCAGCAGCATGCTTTGCGCCGCGTCCCCGTAGGACGGCGCCTGCTGCGCGCTCACTGCCTCCGAGGGCACGACAGACGCGCTGCTCGTGAGCACGCCGTAGTGGTCGGACGCCGTGGCCGCCATGGCTGCGAGGTGGGGCGAAGCGCGGGCTCCGTCGGCGGCACTTGTGTTGGCAATGGTGGGGGCAGCGGGAGCGCCGCTCACTCACTTTTCACTTTTGTGCCACAGGCGGCTCCCCAGCGCCGAGCGGAGAGGACGCCGTGGCGCGCGCCCCCTGAGGTCCGCCCCGCGCAGCAGCGCTATTGGCCAGCCGCAGCTGACAGACGCCGTTGCCCCTGACAGCGGCACGCCGATTGGTGCATGATAGATCAGAGAGGGCAGAACAATGAAGGGAAGTTCGCACCGGACTCACACAGCAACACATTTGTAGAGCGCTGTAGACCTGCGGAGAGTTTAAACCTCACTCTGTGTGTTCACACATCACTGCCTACAACATTTCGGACCGGGGAATTCTTTTTGGGCTGCTGAGCTCTGCACGGTTTGTTTACTTGCTGGTTTGATTTTGATTAAGAGCTGCTTAAGCTGCTTAAACTAGCAAGTTGATGAACATCATTTACAGAAAAAAAGTCGTATTTTTCTGCACGCGTTGTCTACGTTTTGAGGAACTGTGAACGAAAATGACAAGAGGAAAAATGTTTTTACCGAGAGATGACTTAAAACCTTTTACGAAAGAAATCATATGCATACCACTCTAAAAACTTAATGTGTGACTTAATTTTGAACAATTACAGCAACGATAATGACAATATTAAAATACGTGAATGAAGAGCACAATACAAGTTATTCCTGATTTGTTGTTACTATTGCCGTTAATTATCTAGTTAATTATCTAGTTGAAAATTAAAACAACATGTCATCAACAAGAGCAAAACAACAAAACAACAATAATAACAGTAATAATAATAATAATAATAGTAATAATAATAATAATAGTACCCCACAGACTTAATACCCCGCGTGTTTCCCGCGCCCCTGACCGTTGCTATGGCGAGCTGTGAACGAAGCAACGCCGCCCACGTCACAGCTGCGCTCGCCTCCTCTGTACCCCCCAAAGGCCCATTTTAAAGGATGCCTGGGGGACAATGGCTGGAGACAGCAGAGGGTGAGGATGGTTGAACTGCTGAGGAAAAGGCTACTTACACACAAGAGCGGCTCCCTCAGCAGAGCCTTTTAAGCCCAAATATTTCACTGCGACGGGTTTTCACTCAATTCTTAAAACAGGCTATCTACAGGCTGAGCCACGTCTCACAAGCGAAATAAATTAATAGATAAGCTAAACAATGGGTATGAGCGGCTCAAAGCGAACGAACATGTGTGGTATTTGAGATGTAGTTGTTCTAATCACAAGCCGTCAATGCTCTGACACTTTTGGACAGAAAACGCATTACTTTAATAGAGTCATATGAACACTCTGGGACGTTTTAATTACATGACTTAATAACATATAAATGATGCGAAACTCGCTATTAGGGCGAGAAGGCTAACCATTCATTTATTCGGCTTATTACTGTTAACGACTGTTTTGTATTTCAGCAGTGTCCTCCGATCTGTTTTTGTCTTCTTTAAAAGTTAGCCCACAAAATTAGTGATTAAGTATCTAAGCGTTAAATTAACATTAATTATATCGACCTCGTGCCACGGTGATTCAATTTCTCATGGTATAATTGGGTAAAACAGTTGTCCAAAGCACATAATAGCTTAAAAGGATGGTAGAACACGGTCATGCAGTGACATGGGGGACTTAATGGTTTATGTGTATGCACATGTACAAGTTAGAGGGATTTATATGCAAAAGAAGGTCTCACAGCTAACTCAAGACAGGCTAAACATGAGCCTTAATCAGTCACACTTCCATGAAAGGTGCGAAAGTATAGCAAAGGAGCTGATTTATTTATTATTGAATTTAATGGCCCATTTATTAACATGGGCTCAAGACTATAAGACATTACAGTTTAAATAGAATGCCAGACCACTATTAGGTTTGGTGTATAATGCTCACTTAAATTCCATTTGACATCTTAATCATTAGGATTTCTGGCCCATAATTTTTTTTTTTTCAAACATAGAAACTTCATAATGCACTACAGGGACAGGTAATATGACAATGTGTTATCATTATCAAGGTTCATTTTTATATGATGTCAGAAAAAAGTCAGGGTAAAATTTTGTCCCCTGAAAAGGGACAAAAAACTTAAATTAGCCCTCAAAGATACAACAGGGTACTGAGGTAAAAATGTGCAGCATAAATGAGTTTTAAAGGTACATTAAAATCATTTCATATAAGAAATGATCATGTTTGTAGGTTTCTATGACTTTTCAAATAAAAAATAAAATAAAGTGTATCATCAGTATTTCCAGAACATTGCAAAACTACTCATAAACTAATCAGATTTAGGCCAGTTGTACAAAGTCTGTGAACAACAATTAATGCATACTAACTGGATTAAAGGCACGTTATGTTTTTGTTTTATTTATTTTTTATTAATTGAAAATTGGCAAACCCTGAATTACATATTTGTACACATTTATATGTGCCACTGCTGATTTGCTGATTTGCTGCTGCATTTTGTTTATTCTAACTTGTTTGCAGCCCTCTAAAAATAAAGTATTGCCAATAGTACTTGTGTGTGAATCTCTCTGGGCCCCCAGCCATTCTCCACAGTGCTTGTTTGGGGTGAGCCATGTTGTAGATATGAGTGAGGTTTGGTTAGCAGCCCCCACTGTCCCCACATTCACATGCAATTAGGGCTCACAAAAGCCTTGTTAAATGTGTAATCCCGGGACTCCTTCTCCCTTTGATAGTGTTGGCCAGCTGTAGGGGAATTGGCATTATCCTCCTTATAAAAGACCTTCAGCTTAGTTCAGTGCAATGGTTCCCACTGAGGACAGCAACACTGGGGTCAGCTCTAAAAACTTTCTCTCTCTCCCTCTCTCCCACACACACACACACACACACACACTCACACGCACACACACACACTCACACTCACACGCACAGCCCACACAAAGACTCAGACCTATATTAACACACACATCATTAGATCAAATGCTACCAGCTTAGCTGTACACAAAAGCTTGCCACCTAAACCTGCCGACTAATGTAGAGTTAAAACCAGACCCCACTCAGGCTATAATACCCAATCCTGCGCTGCAGAAGACTAAAGGTGTAATGGACCATTTGGACCATTCTTACTAAACACTCAAGCTCACACTCATGTGCCACTGGATAAAAATCCCTAGCAGATGTTAAAGAAGCACATTTGGTCAGTATCATTTTTCTTACAACCACAGGCTGACAAAGTGTTATGGTGCAAGAAGACCCACTTGTAGGGTATTGCAGTATTATTGCAAGGCGAGAGACGACCATGGTCAGGTATAGCCTGATTTTCCTTCTGTTGTATAAGGTGAAGCGACATGATGGAGAGACATGCAATGTGGTCAAAGAAAGCTAGCTGGTCGTTAATCATGACACCCAGGTTTCTCACCACCTTGGATGGGGTGAGGAGTGAAGAGGCAATTTTTATATTAATATTTTGATGAATAGGAGGTTTGGCTGGGATAACCAGAAGGTCTTTCTGGCAAGAGGTGATCCCTCATCCATGAGGATATGTGAATAATCGAGCCCAAGGAGGTGGTGTAAATTGTAAAGAGTAAGGGCCCCAATACTGAGCCTTGGGGGACTCTGGTGGGCAGCTGATGGGCTGGATATGTTCGACCCAACCGTGATACCTTGAATGAACACCCAGAGAGGTAAGATTTTAACCAGGAATAAACTCTGCCTGAGATGCTCATGTTTGGGAAGATGGAAAGGAGGACGTTGTGATCAACTGTATCGAAGGCAGCTGATAGATCCAGAGGGATAAGAACCAAGGACTGAGCTGCCGCTCTTGTCGATTTTGAAACTTCAGTCACAGTAATGGTGCACCTGAGTTGGTATAATGTGACAAGGGTTGGCCCTGTGTGAATCAAATAATTGGCTACTGATAGGCACCACCTTTTCAGTGAAAAAGGAGGTAAAAACCTCTGCTAAGTTTGTGTCTGGCAGTGGTGGGGGAGGTGAGAGCAATCTTTTGAAGGTAGAGAATGGGCTTTGAATGTCTGTGGCGTAGTTAATTTTTTTGATTTACAATGCAGCTTTGGCTGGGTGAGAAGGTATGAGGTCAAGTGTCTTGCCAGCTTTGTGTTTTGGAGGACTGCAAACTAGACTGAGATCAAAAGAGTATATCAGGGACATAAAGTAAGCTGAGCTGAGATTGTCAAGGTTATATTGAAATTGCCTAGGATAAGTAATGGTCAGTCATCGTCAAGAATGGCAGACAGTAGTATGTCTAGTTCATCCACAAAGTTGCCCAAAATTCAGAGTCTCACAGGAGCAGATACCAGGATAGAACTGTATTCAAGAGAGGCGTAATTAGTAGGAGGCAGTAGCTTTGCAGCTATAGCATGTGGTGTAGATATCCATGACAGAGGTGAGGGATATCCTGATATCTTTTTTACTCTCCTCTCTATCCACTGTAGGTTCTTGTGGTCTTTTGCAAATTCATTACCTTGCCATGAAGCAACTGCTCAGAATACTCTCTACAGTCCCTCTTCAGCATGTTGTGAGGATGGAGTGGGGTGGCCTCTCATCTGAGATGTTGATGGGCTTTCTTTGTAATGGTGCAATGGTATAATGTTTGAGGGCCACGGGAAATTCTCCACTATGTGAACGCCAATTAACTTTTCTCTAAACTATCTCTACAGAGGAGCCATTGCTGTTCAGTGAAGAAGAATCATGGTGTGCCCTCCTGAAGTAAACAACCATGTCTTCACTTTTGTCCACATTAAGCGACAGATTGTTGGATCTGCACCAGTTCAAAAGCCACACAGTCACTGGAAATGACCATGAACAGCAGTGGACTGAGCCCAGCTCAGTGTGGTGGTGTTGCTCATGATCAGGAGATGTTGCTCATGATCCTGACTGACTGAAGTCTACCAGTTGCAGAGGCAGGTGTTCAGGCCCAGGAGTTTAGATTTTTCTATAAGATGGAATGATGGTGTTACATGCTGAAGTTTATGAAAAGCATTCTCACATAAATGTATTTCTTGACCAGATGCGTGAGGGCGAGGTTAAGGGTGGTAGTCATGGCATTATCCACTGAATGGTTGGTACGACATGCAAACTGCAGGGGGTCCACAAAGGGGCAGCTGGGTCTTTATTTGTGTCATGAACAGCCTCTTGAAGCGCTTCGTGATAATGGAGGAGTTGAATGCCTCAGTCAGCCAGGTACACTTAGAGAGCAGGAAGATTTCTACCATAAAACATAGGGTGTGCCCAAAACCACAATTAATACTTACACCAACTAGTATGCAGTGTGTATTTTTGTGATTAGTTTCTAAGTTGAGTGTAGTCAAATACCCAAAATACATACTTAAAACTGATTTTTGAGTATGGAGTTGATGGACACTGTTGTCCCATAATGCTGTGTAAAACAGAAGGGGAGGAGCTACATAAGGCTGGGCATTACCAAAAAACAGTTTGGTATGATGTATGTTAGCATAGCAGCTCTCCTTCACGTCCTGTTAGTATGAAACAGTGAGGTATATTAATGTTTAGCATACTAACCTGCCAAACTCACACTATAACAAAGGGTAAATAGTATATATTTTATAGTACTAGGGTATAGTGCATAATTGGGACCCATACTTTCCAAATGAAACAATGTTTCAGAAAAATATGAAACTCCAGAATTTTAATAGGTTAAACTATACCATATTACCACATTTTGCTCATTACAATTAGTGGTTGCCCCATTTTTGCCAAAAATTGTACAAATGAATGTGATGCAGAAATCATTAAATATTTTGTCCTGTACTGTGACAGATGATTGTGAAACATGATACAAAAGCTGGTAGCCTAGTGGTTAAGGTGTTTGCTCTGTGATCAGGAAGTCGTGGGTTCAATTCCCAAGTCTGCTAAACACCTCTGAGGAACCCTGAGGTACCGTCCCCACACACGGCTCCCCGGCCGCCGGCCGCCTGCCTGCCTGCTGCTTCACTTGGTGAATGGATTAAATACAGAGGAAGAATTTACAGAGGAGGAATTTCCTGCTGTTCACACAGTGGTGTGTTCACAGATGACAGAATGGTCACTTTCAAAAGATCAAAATGATACTGCAGGTGCATGGTGATGTAGGCAAAAAATAAGAATTTTACAGGTTGTTTAGGTGGAGATACAAAAACAAAAAACTTTTTTCAATGGTAAGACATGAGGAATCATACTCGTCATGATCAGGCACTTGAACTGACAAAGAAAGGTGAGCTTTGATTTTGAGTTGACTTTAATTAATCAACGACTCCCTTACATTCAGTCTTTGATCAATAGCACAGCACCAATCAAACAGACAGACAGACAGATAGATAGATAGATAGATAGATAGATAGATAGATAGATAGATAGATAGATAGAAATAAAAAGCCACTTCTTTAAAAATGACATAGTTTGTTGCTGAAGTGCAATAAGGAAACATCATTTACAGGAACACACTTCTGTACATGTTTATTTGCTGAAAATAACGTAATATTTTGTATGCTATTTATGACTAAAACATTAATAAAACATACTATGTGTCCTCTGCAAAAGGTTTTATGTTTTCTTTTTTCCAGTGTGTTAAACTCACATAAATAGAAAGAGTGCTTTGAAGAAAAATGTGTCCTCTGAGTAGGATTTTTCACATAGAAAATCAATAGAACATGACTTGACTGGGGGTTCTTCAAACTTTTGCTTTTGATTCTGTATATTAATACACGGAATGTGTGTTGTTTTAAAAGATTTTAATTCTGTGGAAATTATGTACACATTTGAGTTAAATTAATCGCATTATTTTTCAACTTCAAATCCAAATAAAACACATGCAAGTTAATGTGGTGTTTAACTTATTACTTGTTATCAGCCTTTTTCTACTTCAACTCAAGTGAGGCATATCAAGAAATGCATCGGTCTAAATTGTGCTGAAAATTGGTTCATAAAATGCATGCTGGATTTGTGTTTTAAGGTGTACTTTCAATGAGATTTGAATGATGCATTCAAAGTTACTCTTTAGGCTATAGCAGTAGATTCACAGTCCATGCAAGGAGAATTTACCACTGCAAATTCTCTGCAAAATTCAGCGAAGACATTCTGAGTGTTTTGATGTAAATGGTCTATCAACTTTAACTTTTTAAGTGGCGGTGACAGTAATGCCATGTACTTACTTCTCTACCATGGCTGTGCTTTTATAAATACATTTAAGGCCAAAATATTCACAAAATAATGTCTCACAAAATGCATTTATAACCATTTCATGTAATAACTTTGTGAATTACCCTCCTCATAAGACATTATACACTTTGGATGTCTGGTTTCCATTGCCACTATTGTGAAGTCTGATTTGATAAGTTTCTCTAGAGCTATGCATTTCACATCACAACATTTCTGATTAATCCGATTATTTAATTTAGCAGAATTGCAAAATTTGGAAATCCCCCCCGCCCCCCAATATTTTATTAAAAAATAAAACAGTCATAAAAAAACAAACAATAAAACCAATGAACAAAAATTATAATAGCATTTTGTAATATGAGTCAGTACAAGCAAACAAGATATTTTATGAGTGGATAGAATGGTAACAGAAATATGAAAACGGAAGTACTCCAAACTAAGATATGATGTCTGAAATGCTGACTGAAATATGTTTTAAAATTGTTGTAATAGCTCATCAAAGAAACTTTCATTATCAAAACTTTGAATACTTCAAAAGGCCATTGGTTCCACTGAAATAAGATGCACTTGCTTGACAAAAGCAGAAGTTTAAAAGTAAGTTTGCTTCGCATATATGGCAAGAAAAAAAGCTCACTCACACAATAAAAGCAAAATTTTTAACAGCAATATATATATGTTTACATTGCTGTTAAAATTTTTACCAAGATCCACCAAAACCTTTTCCCATAATTTTGATATGATGGGTCACTGCCAAATAGAGTGGAAATAAGAATCTGTGTCATGGAATTCCCTTTTGTAAGAAACGATATAAGACAAAATAAGATAAACCTTTATTAGTCCCACAAGTGGGAAATTTACATTGTCGTGGCAGAAAGTGGACAGTACAAAGATAAGAGCAGCAAAAAAAAAAAAAAACCCCAACAGAATAGAATAAAATATACCAACAGTACAGTATAAAATGTATACTATACAATCTAGAAAATATAAAATATGGACTGTAAAAATATTTACGTATATATACATATATATACATATATGTAAACTATATGTAAATTTAGATAGTATGTATGTATGTACAGAGTGAATATATAAATAAAAACAAGAACACACACACACACACACACACACACTCCAGTGGGTCCAGAGGGCATCCTAGAACAGCGCTGGTCCTCCGGATCACCTGTCCAGTCTCTTTCTGGCACTCCAAAAAATAAAAATAAAAGTATAGCACAAAAAACTCCTCTTTTCTGCTTCTGCCGTGACTCAGACTTTATTATTATTAATGTTCTGCCTGCTTTGACTCCTTTAACTGTTAACTCAGTGTTCACCTATTAAACGTAGTTATATGTAGTTATGAGTTGTGTAGTTATTAGGGGGACAGAAGTGTAGGCCTTTAAGGTTTAAAGGGGTTAAAAATCATGTCCAAATTTGACTGGATACCTTTCTCTGTAGCTCATTTCCCTCATGGTGCAGTTGGTGTAGAATCAGAGCATTGGCACTGTACATAGGATTATACTGCATCACTAAGAGTATTTTATATGGATTATGACAGACAGTGGTGCTGGCTTGTGTGAATGCATCTCTACATCGACAGATTAACTAGGTAATCCCATGGCCCTAGTGTCTCTGTCTTTGTGCAGGATGCTGTAATTAGCAGCCTAATTAGGGGTATTATTTACATAATGGGAGCAAATCTTCAACTGAGAAGCTTATGCAGCTATGCTAAGACCATGATGTGTGATTCTACAGCCATTAAAGTATTTGGAACTTGGGTCATGGATTTAAGCGAAGCACCTCAAACTCAAACTGTTTATCTCTTGCTAGTCGAACAGTCTAAGAAGTTAGAACCCAGCCTGCATAGTTTAATGGCCGAGTGCATTTTACTGCTCAGGAGATGAGGCTGTAAAAGTAAATGGCCAGAAGAGAGCAGCTTGTATTTTATATTCCATTTTGCAACTGTCTAAGGAAATTATGCAACCATAAAGGTTTAAAATGTGTTAGTACAGTGCTGGGGGTCACTGGTTTGAACGAGTAATACCTTTAAGTTAATATTCTATATACTATACTGTGTTCTTCATTCACTAATACTTCAATTCTGGAAGGGCAATATGGCAAAATAAATGAACAAAACTTTATCAGTACACACAATACGAAGCAGGTTATTGTGTTTTTGGGGGATTTATTAAGTTGGTGGAAACCAAAACAACCAGTAGTGTCACATTCATAAAAATCTTTTTATGATCTGTTTTTTTAAATCATAATTCACATAATTATGCTGTTGGCTAACCTTTGTTAAGTACTGATGCTATTCATGACATGCTCAGAAAAAGCATAAAAAGCCTGTAGTTTGACATGATAAAATGCCAAAAAAACCCAATAAAATATCATAATAATGCCCACTGATAAAGAAATGTTCTATAATCAGCTTGTTATAACTGGATAACCACCACCAACAGTTATTTTACGAAGTTTTGCCTAACGTGTCTCGTGTTCAAAAAATTTGTGTGTGGCGATCCATGTACCTTTTTTCTCACAATGGAAGCAGTACTTGGTTGAAAAGATGCAATGTTAAGATGTTAAAAAAGTCCTAACCAGCAAATTAACTGCTGATACAGACAGGTTTTCTGTCATATTTGGGAACATAACTAATTCTGAGTTGACAAGAATGGAACACACTTAGTAAAACCTCTACATAGTGTAAAGAACTATACCAATTAGAACTATTATATAGTATCTTTACACCAAGAACTATTTGTTTTGCAGGAAATGACATCTTCATGGAAAGTGTTTTTATTTATAAAAGTCATTTTGAAGAAAACAAGCTACAAAACATTTTAATTTTATTGATTCAATTTTCACGGAAATTCAATGGAAACATGTTTATTGTTCTAGTTTGAGTACAAGATGATCCTATAATCTTGTTGAATATTTACCACATCTTAAATGCTACAGCAGGCAACGCCCCTCCTCCACTCCTCCAGCTTGATGCCATTACCAAAACGTTTTCTATGGGAAACTGAAATATGTGTTCAGTTGGCAAAGCAAAGGCTTGCCAGTGTCACTTCTACTTATTTTAGTAATGGAAAAGAACCTTTTAGATATTTTGCAGGCTCTTGGGCTATTCACAGCAGTCTAAGCGGGATCGATATAGATGGGCTCACCCCAGATTAGACCTGGAGTAAATCTGGACAAATTGATCTGGATGGTTACACTACAGGTTAAAACCGGTGTATATCAGTCCAAATCAATATAAATTACTGAGCTGCAACTTAAAATGGCAGTATATCTGTCCAGTCCAGTGCTAATGGGCATGCTAAAGTGGCTAAAAGCTGGAGTAAAATTGGTGTGTAGTAAAAGCATCGGTTAACAGAATGAATCTCTGGCTCAGCATGAAATACTAGAAGCTGCAGCAATGAAGATGGTAGAAAATCAGGCAGGACAAGGTAACAGTTCTTATGTTGGATTTACACGTGGCAATGCCGCCGTGCCGCTGTGCCGCCGTGCCGCCGTGCCGCTGTGCATATTTATGTGCATATTTATGTGCATATTCAGTGTTTTGAATGATCATTAGGTGCCTTTCCGCTTGCCAGAGAGCACAAATGATCCTGTAAACAGTAGAGTTTGACTGTCAAGGTCTTGGTTGACTCTCGTGCCACGACACCGTGATCTTTTTTTTCACTTTGTGAATAATTTACATCAGACAGAATGTCCGCATTATATATATGACACGTATAAATGACACTGCATAGTGTGGCATATATAACTCACCCTACTCTCTGTGCTTTCTCCTTCTAGACAAACTTTATGCAAATCAGCTTGTTAGCATATGGTGCGTAACTACTGTCACATTCTGAGATTGTATGCACTTGAATACGCTTGTATTTTCAAAACATTGCACATGCTCACATTATATTAATGTTTAAGCTCAAAGTTGAACAGTCCTGAAAAGTGGCAGAGCAGCACCCTCAGTACCTCTATTTTCTGCATCCCTGATGAGGCCGATACAAACATGGATCAGAACTTGGTCTGTTGTGTTTATGTGAAGGTAAATAATGACAAAAAAGAAACAGGTAAAGGGAGACCAGCTTGACTGCTCTGTGAAATCCAATCAAAACAAATAGATCGATTCACTTATTTTCCTCCCTCTCTGTTTTTTTTTTTCTATGCACCATCTTTGTCTCAGACATTCACCTCTACCCTCTTTGTTGGGCCAACAAACCAGAGTTCCCTCATCTCTCTCTCTCTCTCTTGAGATCCACTCAAGCCTCACTAAAGCATTCACCTCGTTTAGGTCACTTTCCCAAGAGCCTCTCTCCCCCGTCCCAAAAGGGAAAAAGAAAAGAAGTGGTTTAAGACAGGACACCATCTGTCCTTCATCGTAAAGGGCCACGGAGATGGGGTGAATACATGCGTGTGTGTGTGTGTGTGTGTGTGGGGGGGGGGGGGGGGTGTTTTTGTTTCTGTGAAACTGGGAGAGAGAA
>JBBJLS010000128.1:28496456-28508158 GCA_037577275.1 Bryconaethiops microstoma | reverse complement strand
TGTGTGTGTGTGTGTGTGTGTGTGTGTGTGTGTGTGTGTGTGTGTGTGTGAGTGTGTGTGTGTGTGTGTGTGTGTGTTTGCAGCATTTGCTACTGAAGCTCTTGCTGCTTCTCAGCTTCAGGCTCAGGGCTAATTAAGAATCCAGTCACATCCCCTGCCGGCAGTGCAACTCTCCCCCCAACTCTCTCTCTGGCTCTGCTGCAGCTGCTCTGTTTCGCTGGCTCTCCTCTCCTTCACTCACCTCCTCCCCTCTTCTTTTTTCCCCTCCCCGAGCTCTCTCTTGCTGCCTTCGCCTTCTTCACACTTGCCCCCAACCCCCTCCTGTACCCCACCCCTCTACCCACTTTAAGCACCACTGATAAACCCTCTTACTGTTCTTCCAGGTCCGTCACCCCGCTTGCTTCAGTCACACACTGATCTCTGGCAGCCTGTCAGTCAAATGCGCCGACGCAAGGGAGAGAGAGAGAGAGAGAGAGAGGAGGTGGGGGGAGAGGTTCACTTCGCTTGATTTCCCATCAAGCCTCCTCCTGCTGTTTGTTTTTGCCTCTGTCGTATTCCTCCTGCAATGTGCTACAGCACACCTGTCCCAACCCAACAGTTTTGACACAGCAATGATTGACAAGTTCGCTGAGAAAAGTGCTATCAGTGGGTGTGAGTGTGTGTATGCATGTGTGTGTGTGTGTGTGTGTGTGTGAGAAAGAGAGAGAGAGAGAGAGAGAGAGAGAGAGAGAGCTTTGACAGCTTGAAATGTCATTTTTCATATCTATTCACTTCAGAGTGTGTGCTCAGCCCATATCATTCCACAGCAGCTATTGCGCGCGCACACACACACACACACACACACACACACACACACACACACACACACACACACACACAACAGGCCAAAGTGAAGCTACTTTTTGTGTGTTCCTTTGTATTACGTTTGATATGTGTGACAAAAAGAAAATGGAAAATCTGACATGTATGATGTGATAACTATGGGAACAAAGAAAAGATTTACAAAAAAGCCACCTGTAATCTTATATCATATACATTCTGGCACACACACATACACACACGCACCCTGCCACAAGGTGGCTTAAGCCTCAATTTAATAAAACAATGCTGCATAAGGCATGTACCCTTCACCAAGAGCAAAACAAATCTGCAAAGTCTGCCAAAAACAGCCCCTCTTGTGCGTGACTGCTTGAAATGTGTATGTAAGTATTTATGTACACTATGTAGTCAGAAGTATGAGAACACCCCTACTAATAAGTGAAATCTTCTGGAGTGATCAGAATTGCACTATAGGTATGATTACGGCACACGAGGCAGAACACTACAGTAAAAAGACAATAAACAGACAACATAGCAGTGTAACAACAATGTGGGGATGTGAATCTTAGTCTAACAGAATTTAAATATTGCACCATATATGCATATATTATTGCACACAAGCATATGATGTTGCACTGGAATCATATTCCCAGTGTAGAATTGTAAGTAGTCAGTGACAGGTAGTTAGGGTGCCTGTATTGGCAGTAAACAGTATGCAGTATGAAGTATAAACAGTATAAAGTGAGGAATTCAATTAAATGTGCTGGTTAACCAGGAACAAGACATTTATGTGCATTATGTACGTTTATGTGCATTTATGTATGTTCAGGGCTCTGATAGCCAGTCTGCAGTAAAAAGCTGTTGCACAGCCATGCAGAACCAGAACGGAAGCTTCGATACTGTTTGCCAGACGGTAGAAGGGAGAAAAGTCAGTGTAATGGGTGGGAACAGTCCTTCACAATGTTGCTAGCTCTGTTAATGCAGCGGGTTTGGTAATGTCCTGCAGGGAGGCAGAGGCACACCAATAACCTTCTCAGCTGCTCTCACTATCCGCTGCGATGTGTTACTGGTACTCAAATAGAATGTGGTGAGGATTGGTGGGGGGAGGCTCGCTCTCTTCAGTCTCTGTAGAAAGTGCAGGTGCTGCCGAGCCCTCTTGGCTATGGAGGTGCAGTTGAGGATCCAAGAGAGGTCTTCCATGATGTGGATGCCCAGGAACTTGGTGTTTTTAACCCTCTACAGCAGTGCCATTGATGGTGAGAGGTGGGTGAGCAGGGCTGTATTTCCTGAAGGCAATATCATCTCTTTCATCTTGTCGACATTGAGAGAGACATTGTTGTCCTTACATCAGGCAGCCAGTCTTGATGCCTTCACTGTGTAGGTTGAGACATCATTGTTCTTGATGAGACCCACCACCGTCATGTCATCTGCAAATTTGATGATGTGAGTGGAACTGGATTCTGCTGAGTAGTCATGAGTCAGGGGTGTGAAGAGCAGAGGGCTGAGGACACAGCCCTGCTGTGCTCCTGTGCTCAGTGTGATGGTGCTGGAAATGTTCGTGCCAATGCAGACTGAAAGTCTAAAATCCAGTTCACCAGGGGTTGTTGAGGCCCAGCCTGCTCAGCTTGGTGGAAAGTCTCTGTGGGATGATGGTGTTGAATGCTGAACAGAAGTCAATGAACAGCATCCTAATGTGGGTGTTTCTCTTGTCCAGGTGGTTGAGTGACAGGTGTAGTGCCGTGGGTATGGCATCGTTTATGGACCAGTTGGGGCGGTAAGCAAACTGATGGAGGTCCAATGAACTGGTAAGGGCAGCTTTGATGTGGTTCATGACTAGTCTCTCAAAGCACTTCATGATGACTGGTGTGAAGGCTACAGGATGGTAGTCATTCAGGGAGGTCACAGATGATTTCTTGGGAATGGGTATAATTGTGGTGGCCTTGAAACATGCAGGAACAACAGTTTGACTTGAGGTGTTAAACACATCAGTGAGGACATTGGCCAGCTGGTCTGCACACCCCTTGAGCACCAGTCTAGGTATGTTATCAGGATCAGAAGTTTTGCGTGGGTTTCCTCTGGCTAGAGTCTTCCTCACTGCAGCTGTGGTCAGCCAGATAACTTGTTCAACTGGGAGAGTAGTGGATTTCCTTGCCGGCTCATTATTGTGCACCGCCCTTAGGCATACACGAACTACACATCCGCATAGGGCCCTGACTGTGAGGGGGGCCCCGGCACGAAATTCCGTCAGCAGCCCCCACCCTGGACCGACCACGTGAGGGGCACCGGCGCAGAATCCCATCAACACGAACCCAACAATCCCCCGGCCTGGATCGTGTACCACACCCATCCACAGACCGCGTAGGGCCCCCAAGCTGCTAGAAACAGCCCTGGTAGAAGACATTTAACTCGGGAAGAGAGGCATAACTGTTACAGAGAGAAGGTGGTGGTTTCTAGTCAGTGATGGCTTGGATGCCCCTCCGCATGCTCTGAGAGTCTCTGGTGTTTTAAAAGTGCACTTTAATTTTTTGGGCTTATGTATACTTTGCATTCTTGACTGCACAGGCCAGGTTAGCTCGTGCAGTTCTGAGGACAGCCTGAATGGATCTGAATGCAGCATCCTGGGCTTTCAGCTCCCTGTGGACCTCAGCAGACATCCAGGGTTTCTGGTTGGCCCTTGTAGTCACCCATTTGGAGACAGTAATATTCTTAGTGCACTTTCTGATGTAGCCTGTCACCACTGCTGTGTACTCCTCCAAGTCGATGTAGCCCTCATGAGTAGTAGCCTCTCTGAACACTGACCAGTCTGTGCCCTCAAAATAGTCCTGAAGTGCTGAGATGGCCCCCTGTATGTAGAGAGCTGTATGCTAGAACTATACATCAGGATGGGGCTCAGTATGCGTCTTTGAAGGTGGTGTAAACATGGTCTAAGTAGTTCTCACCCTTGGTTGCAAACTTCACATGTTGGTAGAATTTGGGCAGGACAAACTTAAGGTTTGCATGGTTGATGTCACCAGCGATGATAACAGTCCCATCTGGATGGGCAGTCTGCAGGTTGTTCATGGCCTTGTACAGTTCTGCTAGCGCCTGGTTAGCATTAATGCTAGGCGGCATGTACACAGCAAACAGAACAGCCAAGCTGAACACCTGTGTCAGGTAGAAAGGCCGACAGTTTACTGCCATATACTCCACCAGAGCGGAACAGTGTCTGTAGACTACCGTGACGTTTGTGAACTACTCGTTTGTGTAAATGCACACACCACCTCCCCGATTCTTATCACTCTTCATTCTGTCTCTATCCATGAGGAACTACGAGCGACCAGCTAGCAGCACAAGCGCAGAATGGCTATGTGCAATCACATTTCTGTGAAAATTAAAGCACAGCAGTCCTTCACGTCCTTCCGTGTGGAGTGTCTGAGACTTAAGTAATCTATTGTGTCATCCAGGTAGCATGTGTTTGCCAGCAGGAGGGATAGGAAAGCTGGTCTGTTTGCGTTAGCCTTCAGCCTAGCACGGAGGCCTGTTCGCTTTCCGCGGTTCCGAGTGCAGACTTCCATCTGGGACTGTCATGGGACTGGCATTGAATGGGAACAGTGTAAATTGAAAAGGCACTAAAAAATTCATGTCACAATGAATTTTGGGCATGTTGAGCCCTGGGAGAAACCTTGATGTTCATCTTGAAAACAACTGCATAAAAACAGTGTACAAATATTCCCTGGTTTGCTAAGTCCACCGAGCCATTGACGATAACTGACGTATGACTTACTGTGACCTTCAGATCTCCATGAAAGCTCACCAATATAATTATGTTCTCATCCAAAGGGGAAGGTTCTATGATAAAATCAAGTGTCATTGTGGGACTGGAATCAGTTACAGCTTTCCTGCTGGAAGAGGTTGAGGCAATTTGGAAATGGCATAGACTGCGCTACCGTGTAGTGTGGGTGATACCAGGATGTCTCATTTCATCAACCTATCCCTCACCAGTGTTGGAACATATGTTTTACTATTGGGACAAGTTGCCAAAGAACGTTTGTCCTCCTGGACTGTAGGTGCAACATACAACACAACACACTCACAACACAGACAGACATGAGGGTAAAAGATGTATGTATGTATACAAACATACATATATCCATTTAAAAATATGTATACTAACGCACACATATTTGTGCAACTACACTAAACCAATATTACAGTACTTAAGAATGTATAATTATAATTATAACCACAATTTGAAAAAAAAAAAAAAAGAAAAAAAAATATATATATATCGCAGCAAAAAAATTGACAAGGTAGTGTTACATAGTGCAGAGCAGGATGTGGTGTTATGTAGTGTTATGTGGTGCAGGGATGATGGGGGTCCTCCACAATGCTGGTGGCTCTACGGATGCCGCAGGAGGTGTAAATGTCCTGCAGGCTAGGTAGAGAGATGCTGATGATGCGCTCAGTGATCCGCACAATCCTCTGAAGAGCTCTACAGTCAGAGACGTGGCAGTTTCCATACCAGGCTGTGATACAGCTGATCAGGATGCTCTCGATGGTGTGTCTGTAGAAGGTAGTGAGAATGCGTTTGGGGAGGTGCACCTTCTTCAGCCGTCACAGAAAGTGCAGGCGCTGCTTGGCTCTTTTGGTCAGGGATATGGTGTTGTTGGTCCAGGAGAGGTCCTCTGTAATGTGAACACAGAATTTGGTGCTCCTTACTCTCTCCACTATGGCACCATCGATGTTGAGTGGAATATGGCCAGCCTGGGTCTTTCTGAAGTCAATAATCAGCTCTTTTGTCTTGTCAACATTAATAGACAGATTATTGTTCTTGCACCAGACTGCCAGCTGTCACACCTTCTCTCTGTATGCCATGTCATTGTTGTCCATGATGAGCCCCACAACTGTAGTGTCGCCTGCGAACTTTATGATGTGGTTCGTGCTGGAGCTGGAGGTGCAGTCGTGGGTCAACAGCATGAGGAGTAGCGGACACAGCACACATCCCTGGGGGTGCCTGTGCTCAGTGTGATGGTGTTTGAGCTGGTGTTGCTGATCTGCACTGTCTGAAGTCTTCCAGTAAGGAAGTCCAGGATCCAATTGCAGGTTGAGGTGTTCAGTCCAAGTAAGTGCAGCTTACTGATCAGCTGCTGGTGTTGAATGCTGAGCTGAAGTTGATGAACAGCATTCTCATGTGGGAGTTGCAGTGTTCCAAGTGTGACAGAGCCAGATGTTGTGCGAGTGAGATTGTGTCGTCTGTTGACCGTATGGTACGCGAACTGCAGTGGGTCATGTGTGGGGGGAGCTGATTCTTGATGTGGCTCAAGACTAGTTGCTCAAAGCACTTCATGATGACTGGAGTAAGTACTACTGAGTGGTAGTCATTGAGCTGTGAGACTGTGGCCAGATCTGATCGTGGTGGCCTTAAAGCACTGAGGGACGATAGCTTGGCTGAGAGAGGCGTTGAAGTTGTTCACAGATATTCAAGATTTCTATGATCAGTGAAGATGAGAAAAGGTGTCATATAAAGGTGTCGCTGGAATAGGAAAACTCCCACACCTATCTTGAATGTGTCCACTTCCACCACAAACTGTTTTGTACATGTAATGCCCACTGGTCATGGAAAACCATTTTCCATTCATCTCACTCTCAAAGTTCTGTTGCACAATTATTTATTGCAAGGGAGGGAGAGAGGTGGCCTTTTTTTAAAATGTCTAATTGGTTCTGAAATAGAGGAATATCCAGAGTGCTGCTGATTTCAGGAATTGGCCGCAATAGGTAAATGTCGGCAAAGTTGCATGCCTCTGGACCTTTATTCCATTTCCATCTTATGCCAATAAATCACTGGGTTATGGGCTTTTAACCAAGGGAGGCCTAGAACAGCACATGGGATGTGATCATAAAAAAATTAAATTTCTTTGTGTATGGCACCCACTGTGAACATGACAGCATGAATTTTTTTTTTTTTTTTTTAGCAACTGAGTTGGTTTCTGCTGGAGTCTCATCTAGAGCATATATAGACATGGGTGTTTCCAACAGTTAT
This sequence comes from Bryconaethiops microstoma, assembly GCA_037577275.1. NCBI lineage: Eukaryota > Metazoa > Chordata > Actinopteri > Characiformes > Alestidae > Bryconaethiops > Bryconaethiops microstoma. Next base: position 28,501,320 of record JBBJLS010000128.1, on the reverse strand, counting down.
ACAGCGATGTTCAGTGACCTGTCCAACTCTTTAAGTTCCAGTGGCACTGGAGTCAGGTAGAGCTGCAAACAAAAGGGAGGGTGTCTGACACTGACACATCACTGGAGCTGTTAGAGATTTGGCTTGTACAGACAAGATATGGCTATAGGGTTCACAGTGATTTCTCACCGTTGGGAGAACAGGTTTGTATGGACAGATAAAAACACCTGTGGATTTTTCAGATCAAGAAATCGTAGAATTGAACTTTCTCTTATTTCTCCAACATTTTAAAGCACTTTTATTCTGAAGTGTTTCAGTGGTCTACCAGGCCTTCCATGTTCTGTTTTCTATCTTTGACTTATTTTTTGTAATTCCTGTTTTCCCCTTTTTATTTTGACTTTTGCCTTATTATACAGGCGGATAATTTCTAATGTCATCAAAAATCTCTCCTTTACTGATTTTAGATGCACATGAGAAATAATTTTGTAAGGCAGCTAAGTTGTTGTCAGACATTCATCTTTAGATTTTCATCTCAAGGGAAGCATCCCATGAGACCCACTCGGACGTCTCTCCCAGGACTACATCCTGGCTGGGTTGAGAGTCCCAGTCATCACACAGGGAGCTCCCACCAGGGAGTCTCTCACTGTCCTCGGGGGTGGAGCCCCCTACCGGGAGCCCCTCACTGTCCTCGGGGGTGGAGCCCCCTACCGGGAGCCCCTCATTGTCCTTGGGGGCGGAGCCCCCTACTGGGAGCCCCTCACTGTCCTCGGGGGCGGAGGCCCCTTCCGGGAGCCCCTCTCTGTCCTCGGGGGCGGAGCCCCCTGCCGGAAGCCGGTCAGAGGGGAACCCCTCGCTGTCCTCAGAGGTGGAGCCCACTCCTGGGAGCTCCTCTTCATTCTTCTGGGCAGGGTACCCTCCTGGGAGCCATTCCACAGGGAGCCCCTCGCAAACCTTCGGTGTGGAGCCCCCTACCGGGAGCTCCTCCTTGGACCTGGGGTCCGTTTTTTTCCGGGGAGCTCCTCTGGAACTCTCGAAGACCCCAGTAAACCCCCTGAAAAAATTCAGGGGAAGACCCCCCGCCACTGTGGCTGCTACAGGCCCCTCTATAGCTGCTACGAGCCCCCCTGCTGCAGCTACAGGCCTTTCTGCTATGACTACAGGCTCCTCTACTGCGCTATCTGGACCCTCTCGGGCCTCTATTGCACTATCTGGCCCCGCTGTAGAGGCTAAAGGCCCCACTGCAGAGGCTAAAGGCCCTGCTGTAGAGGCTAAAGGCCCCTCTACGGTGGCTAAAAGCCCCTCTATGGTGGCTAAATGCCCCTCTACGGCGGCTAAAGGCCCCTCTAAAGGCCCCTCTGTGGCTAAAGGCCCCTCTAAAGGCCCCTCTGTTGCTATAGACCCATCGGCTGCTATTAGTAGCCCCTCTAAGAACCCCTCTGCAGCTAATGACCTATCTGAAGGCCCCTCTAAAGCTACAGGCTCCTCTGTGGCTATAGACCCTTCTGCTATGGTTACAGGCTCCTCTGTGGCTATAGACCCTTCTGCTATGGTTACAGGCCCCACTGCAGCTAACGACCACTCTGAAGGCCCCACTCTCCGGCTCCACTTTAGAGGCTAAAGGCCCTGCTGTAGAGGCTAAAGGCCCCTCTACGGTGGCTAAAGGCCCCTCTATGGTGTCTAAAAGCCCCTCTATGGCGGCTAAAGGCCCCTCTAAAGGCCTCTCTGTGGCTAAAGGCCCCTCTAAAGGCCCCTCTGTGGCTGTAGACCCATTGGCTGCTATTACTAGCCCCTCTAAGAACCCCTCTGTGGGTAACGACCTCTCTGAAGGCCCCTCTAAAGCCACAGGCCCTTTTGACCCTTCTGCTATGGTTACAGGCCCCTCTGTGGCTATAGACCCTCCTGAAGGCCCCTCTGCAGCTAATGACCCCTCTGAAGGCCCCTCTGTGGCTAATGGCCTGCTTCCTCCTCCCGGCTCTAGGGTCCTGGTAAGCCGCCAGTGGAAGGATCGGAAAAGCACCTCTGTGCCCCAGACGGGCTTCCGTGCCCGCTTCCTTCCCACTGATGGAGGTGTTCACCACCCTGGGCTGCAGCTCGCGGTCTCGCCTCGTGCCACCAACAGTGAGAATTTCCCCATGAGGAAGTACTCTTCCTCAGGGGTGAGGCCCTTGTTTCTCCACACCATGTCTGTGGCCCCTGCAGTTGGATGGTCGGTCCATCTGTCACGTATTCCCCTTTCTCCTGAATGAGGGCAGGCGCGAAGGCAGACATTCATCTTTAGATTTCTTTTATTTTTTTAAACTTTAACAAAAGGAAAGGGCACGAGGGCCAGTAAACACACTTTAAACAAAACCAAAAGGAGAACAGAGAAACACTTCCGAAACTCAGCCAAGGTCATGAGTAATGACGGTGGACTGACAACTACCAAACTAAACTTAAATATCCAACGCAAACACAAATCTCATTACTCTGAGCACCCCGGCAGCTGAAACTCATAATACTCAAAACTCACGGCCAATGGTGCTCAGAATTTCAAAATAAAGGTTCAGAACACAACAGAAACAGTCCACCAAGGGCAGCCTCTAGCGGCCGCCCACCGTCACTGTCCCCAGACCTGACAGTTGTGCTTGGGTAGCTGCTTGTGTGAATGTTAATATATCTATAAAGGGGAACATAACGTCATTGACTTTAGGAACAGCTTTTGTTTTCTGAGGACACAGCTGTAACTGGTTGTAAATAATATCACTCACTTTGTTCTGACATTAAACTTGTAATAATGGCCATTTTGATTAGAAGTGATTAGAAGTGGAAGAATTGTTTCTGGCATTTGAAGAGTACTGCATTTTATATAAGAATCAGAATCAGAATCAGAAAACTTTATTTATCCCGGAGGAAATTGTTTGACTCATGCAAGGGCAGATCTTCCCAGCAAATCAGTGATGACAGAGACTGACCAAGATTGAAATTATTTAGCGCTCCTTCTTCTCTTCTCTGCTGGGCCTCTGTTTCCCCTCTCTCCTCTTCTCATTCACTTTTACCTACATCTCTCCCACCCCCTCCCATCTTCTTTTCTAGACCAACCTTATCCCATCCCCACTCTTGTTTCTCTCCTTTTCTCTCCCTCCCCTTCCTCTTCTTGGCCATATTTTCGCTCATTTCTCTGACCGGGTGTGCTGAAGTAATGGATTTTTTTATGCGGCGGGTTTGCACATCCTCTGAACCTTCTATAAACATGCATGCTTTACAGAAAAGCTAAATAAATATACCTATGTACATTTTTTATCTGTTTTCTGTTGTTTCTTCTTTATTCTGTTATTCTTTTTCACAAACACACAAATGACAAAAAAGGCTTTAGTTATGAATTAAACAGGCAGAGAGTCTGTTAATGTCTTCACACATTTATTCCTACAAAGATTTGTTGTTTCTGTTTGTATGTCAGTAGCTAAGTGCTGCTGCACGTAGAAACAATACTACCCATAACCCCTCTTTATTTAAATGATAAGATGCACAATAAATACATAAATAAACTATAAATAATTTTTTTCTGCATGAATCACTTGTTGAAAAACAGGCCTTTAGTGTGTTTAGATGTGAAATGGGTCATTGCATTAAAAACAAACCATCACAGTGATTATACTGGTTATATTGGTAAAATAGTGTTAAGTTTGAAAAAAATTTGTGTTATTTAGGGACTGTTTCTACACATCTCAGATGTAAGGCAGCTCATGTTTTTCTTCATCAACAAAATTCATGGCCCTATCTTGTCACTCAGTCACACTTTCGCTGCTGATAAAAGACAAAAGATATGAATGTGGTGTTCAAGTATAGCTCACCATAGTAGCTTGCATACAGGTATACAGCTCTTCACTACCAACACTGCACACTCGTACACGCTTGTGCATACACTCAAATGATCATCTAATTGCTGTGAAGCAATTAAGCGCGTGCATTGCTGTCAGCATTGATTAGATTCTGTTGCAGCATACGCGTCCAGCACCCAATATGTGAGGCGTTAGCGTGTTAGCCCATTAGCAAGGCGTCAGAAATGAGGGGCCCATCAGCTTGTTAATGAGCAGGAACACTAATCATGTTTCACACCGAGATAAACACAATTAAAACATCTGCATCGCTGTGACCTGCTTTCCTGCATCTTTTACTTTGCCATTTATTTGTTAATGCTTTTGTTTTTCCAACACACTCGAACAGGCCAACTGACCCTTCCTTCCCCAACATGCTTCCAAGCCTGGCTTCTTTCACTCCTTTTCATCAAGATGTGAAGAGGCCTTGCCACACTTACACAAGGCTGACACAAATTTGTCCCTGAGATTTTGTAAGCAGTATTTACATTTAAGGAGCCTAATTGTGTTGTGGCAAATGCCCTCTGGTCTGGGACAAGCATGGATTCACTGAGTTCCAACTGGGAGGAAGAGGGGATTCTAATTGAAAGTTGCAAATTAAAATCCACATTAATATTGGGATATTGTACTAGCTTAGTGGCCTGGTACTCCCAGCTGGCAAGAAATCCCACCCACACATACCTTTCTCTCTCTCTTTCTCTCTCTCTCTCTCTCTCTCTCTCTGACTGAGATGATGCATAGTGGTTGGAACTCACTGCTGTCCCTGTGATGGATTGGAGCACTTTGGGGAAAATTGCAGTTCACGGCCACTCTCGAGCCCATGCTTAAATAAAATTCTCTTCAGTATTGAAATGGAAAGGGGTTGAGCGAGAGAGAGAGAGAGAGAATGAGGGGGAGACAGAGGGTGAGAGGGAGAGTGAGGGAAGAGAGAGAGAGAGATAAGAAGAATGAGAGAGAGAGACAGGGGTGGGGGGGGGAGAGGGGGATGGAGAGAGAGGGGGAGAGAGAGAGAGAGAGAGAGAAAGACAGAG
>JBBJLS010000128.1:28477412-28496020 GCA_037577275.1 Bryconaethiops microstoma | reverse complement strand
CCCCCCCCCCCCCCCCCCCCCCCCCCCCCCCCTCCCCCCCCCCCCCCCCCCCCCCCCCCCCCCCCCCCCTCCCCCCCTCCCCCCCCCCACCCATGAGGCCAGGGGGCTGGGCGATCAGGCCAAGCCCTATGGAACTCCTCAATCAGTTCCTGACTGAGGACGTCCCGGGGCATGACCCAGATCCATTCCTCTTGGCCATACGTTGAAGACAACCCCGTCTCACCCGGGAATCGAGGTGGGAGCCTGGAGGAACTTGCCGAGTTCTTACACGGTTCGCTCAGCCTGACCGTTGGACTCGGAACGGACCCCAGCTTCTTAAAGAAAGCCACCCACACTCAGGAGATGAAGTGGGGCCCTGATAGGATATCCTCCGGGATGCCACAGTGCAAAAACCCCGACCGGAACAGAGTCTCTACTACTTGAAGGGTGGTCGGAAGATAACTAAATGGAAAGAAATCCACATGGTCTATTAATCCACAGTCTCTGAAGAACTGGAAGCGGCATTAGTATACTGGCAGGGAGTTGATGAGGGACTGGCAGGGAGTTGACGAGGTGACCGCACACACAGAACAAGAGCAAATGGCGTGAGCGACATCCTTCTTGAGAGTGGGCCACCAGTACTTCTGACTAATTGCAGCAACAGTCTTCTGGACCCCGGGATGCCCTGTAGCAGGCGTGGTATGAGCCCACTCAATCACCTGGTTACAGAGTGGTTCTGGCACAAAACCCTTGTTAATAGGGCATGTCATAGGGGCTGGGTTCTGTGCTAAGCAATGTGCAATGTTGGCATCAATATCCCACTTAATGGGAGCGACAATAAGAGCCGCAGGTATAATAGGTGCAGGTTTGGTGTCTTTCACAGGAATGGGGAAGCTTCTAGACAGGGCGTCTGCTTTCCCCATTCTCTGACTCCGGCCTGTATGTAATTGTGAAATGGGTAAAGAACAGAGCCTAGCGTAACTGTTACAGGTTTAGTCTCTTTGCCTGTTGGATATATTCTAGATTGTGGTGGTAAGTTAACATGTTGAAAGGGTACCCGGGCTGCCTCTAACCCAGGGATGGACAATTAATTTCTACAGGGGGCCACATGAAAAATCTGAACTGTGTTGGAGGGCCGAACCGACGACAACTTAAACTTAATTCTGCTCAATATTAATTTTCTCCCATTGTAAAAAGCAGTAAATTATATATTTTGATAAGCTGCTACTGATAATCAGAAGTATAAGAATATTCAGTAAATATTTATGCAAATTTATGAATTGTGGTGTAGGTCGAAGAGGAAAATAATCCTATAGTCTTAATTTTTTAGATTTAGATTTAGACTTACTAAAGACCAACATGGCAGGAAACAACACTCAATGTGAGTCCTGAATTGTGTCAATCACAAACATTATAATAAGAAAAAAAACAACCAACAATAAAAATATTAAATCCCTAAATTGCTATAAAAGACAACTGTAAAACAATCTAAGAGCATCATAATAAGAAAACAGAACAGCCAATAATAAAAATATTAAAAAACATTTAATCAACAGTTCAACAATCATTACATCACTGTTTAATTTTATTTTTAACTTGTTAAGCTTCACAAATACTGAAAAAATACTAAAGATAAGCAACTAATCAACTTTATACAAAAAGCTATACATGCTTTTGATGTTTTCAGTTCAGTGAGAAAAATCCAGTCTGTCTTGGGCTTGAACAAGTGCATTTGAATCTGGCTGAATGTCTGAGGTGGCTATACGAAGGACAGATGAGAGGTGATCATCAGTAATCAAGGATGTGTAGCTAGATTTGTTGAACTTCATCACTGAGAATGTCTGTTCACATACATAGGTAGATCCAAAGAGGACTAGAATCCTCTGAGCATGTCTCCTCATGTTTGGAAAGTTCTCCTCTTTGAATGAAGAGTAAAACTCAAGCAGTGGGACTGACCTAAAGTGCTCTGCCAGAAGTTTGTCAGAGTGCAAGTCAATGAGCTCCATCTGAACATCACTGGGTGCATTATCCACATTGCAGGTGAAGGGAGAAGAAACCATGTGCATTTCACTTTCAACTGTTTTGAAGTCTTGAAATCGCCTTGAAAACTCACCATGCAGTGCTGCTAACATGGATGAGTACCTGTGGAGGTGATCAGCTGATGGTGTGGCTTCCTTCAGTGTTGGCATGTGAGTGAAACTATTGTCACCCACCTTCACTGCGCTGTACATTTTGTGCACAAAAAAAATGCAGTTCATTCATCTGAGCAGTCACATCTACAGCAAAACCAAGGTCTGCCAGCCAGTCTGCATCTGAAAGTTGAGCGATACCATATCCCTTCTTCACACAGAACTCCTGGATCTCCTCTCTCAGGTCCCAGAAGCCTTTCAGCACTTTTCCCAGGCTGAGCCACCTGACAGCTGTGTGGTAGCTTAAGTCACGATGTTCTGTCTCATTTTCCTCCATAAGTGCAACAAACTGTATGATTCAGTGCTCTCGCTCTGATGAAGTGTTTTAGTTACAACATCGATGACATGGTTCATTTTTAACATTGACTTACATAACACTTCCTGATGTATAATACAATGCAAAAATGTTAATTTCTGCTCAGGGTTCATTTCTGTCACTTTATCCTGCATTCTTTTCAAAAGTCCAACATTTTTCCCCGTCAGATTTGGACAACCATCTGTTGTCACACCTACCAGTTTGTCCCATTTCAGTCCCAACTTGTCCAAAAATGCATTTACCTCAGTTAAGAAATCACTCCCTGTTGTTGTCCCTTTCATTGACTACATGGCTTCCAGCTCCTCCGTGATTTTGAAGTCTGCAGTGATAACACATGAGTAGCTGGGCAGTGTCACGTACATCGCAGCTCTCATCCAGAGCCAGGGAAAAATAGTCAAAGTTAACCGCTCTGTACTTCAGCTGAAGCTCCAGATTTCCCGCGATGTCCTCAACCCGTCTTGTTACCATGCGCCGGGAAAGAGGGACTTTCTCGAATGCACTCTTTTCTCCGGGCATATTAGTGCAGCAGAGTCCACTTTAACAAACTCTCCGTCAGAAAAAAGTTCACTTTTTCTAGCGATATTACATAACTTATCTTGACAGCTGCATGTCTGGGTGCGCAAAGGTTTGTAAAAATTGTTTGTTGAGTTTGCAGCTTGGCTAGCAAAGCTTCCGACTCCTTTGCGCGCTTTTCATCAGATATGTATTTGTATTTCTCCTCGTGTTTGGTCACGTAGTGACGATTCAGATTGTAATCCTTAAACACAGCGACTTGTGTACCACAAACTAAGCATACGGCTTTACCTCTGACTTCTGTAAAGAACTATTTAGCAGTTTATGTCTTGTTAAAAATGCGGCACTCGGAATCAACTTTTCTTTTTTTACTGTGAGCCAACTTTTTTAGGGGGCCAGGGATAGCTGGCTAGCATCACCTGTCGCTGTAAGTGGTATGCCCGTACGCATTGGCGTATATGGTATTCCCAGCGCAAATGCGTACCTAATTTGAGTAACTTCACACTGTGTATCCGCCCCGCCCGGCCCCGCCCCGCAACTTCACGGCCAGAGACACAGACAAGACACCAATCTTCAGTGGACCGGATTAAAAAGACCAACGGGCCAGACGTGGCCTGCAGGCTGTAGTTTGCCCACCCCTGCTCTAACCAATGAGGTCACTCCTCTAATGCAGCCAAGCAGTTTGCGATTGCCTGTGTCATAGTTATGTTCTGCGTCGGTCAGCTTCCTGGAGTAGAAGGCGCAGGGATGGAGCTCTCCGGGGTTCGGTGTCTCTGTGACAGCACTGCACCTACCCCGACCTCGGAGGCATCAACCTCGACCATGAAAGGTTTTAGTGACAGGAAGGCGCTCCGCACCATGGGTTTCCCTTTGAGGAGGTCCGTGAGCGGTGCTACCACAGAGCTGAAAACCCGGATGAACCTGCGATTAAAAACCGGCAAACCCCAGGAACCACTAGAGTTCTTTTACCGTTTGGGGCCCCAGCCACACAGGGGACGTAGACCGGCTAACCCCTGCCTGAGTGCCTCAGCCACGTAGTCCTCCATGACCTTGGTCTCCACCTCATGCAATGGATAGATCCGGGACCCAGGTGGTGTGATACCAGGCAGGAGGTCAATGGCACAGTCCCACTGCCAATACGGAGGAAGAAGGATAGCCTTAGGAAGACGGATAACCTTAGTGGTGCTAAACACCTCAGCTAGGTCATGATAAGGTTTAGGAAGGCCCACACGGTGATTGGGGCTGGTAACTCAACCACGGGGAGTGACAAGGATGACACGAGGGCTTGGGAAATAAAGTTGCAAGTGAATCCAGAGTTTGAAAGAACAAAAAGAGAAAGACATTAGTTACAGACATGTAACTGAGCAGGATCACAACTGTGACAAATGATAATGATGAGATTGGGCTATTTGGGGTTTATCAGTCCTTTGTTTGTGTAGGAGAGATGAAGCCATCAAATGTCCTCCATCCCCGCAATACAAAGACAGTCCACCTGTGACCAATCTCTCTCTTTTGTTGGGCAAAAGGCAAGATGACTCCAGTTGCATTGGTTCCGGTGGGGGTTCACCATGCGCTATCCCTGGAGCCGGAGTAGCCCAAGGCACCTCCGGGCGGATACGTGGTTTCTTGGTAGGTGAGTAGTCCAGATTGGGATGTTTCTGCTTCATTCGTAGGTGTTGATCCAGCCCCTCATTGCGACAAGCTAGTTCTGTCTGCAGTTGGGGGTTGAGACCCTTTGTGAAGACAGCCATGAGAGCAGGTTCGTTCCATCCACTCTCAGCAGCAAGTATGTGGAACACGATGGAAAAGTCTGCTGCTGATCTTAGCCCTGGCTGGAGCTGGAGCAGATGCATGCTTCCTGGTCTGGGTGGTCGAACACCATCTGAAAAAGATGCAAAAACTGCCACCTCTTCAGAGGAACGCTGTCCAGTCCTGAGCCGGTCCCATAAGCTGCTGGAACAGCACTGACACCTTTTGCATGGATGTCATGTGCGGGAACTCTTCAAAAAACAAATCACATGCCATGATGAATTTACAGCACCTAGACAGATCACCCCCAAACCTCTCTGGAAGAGACCTGTGATGGGCTGGAAGAAAGCGTAAGGGGGGTCTGCTCTGGTCCCGGAGGAGGTGTGTGGAGGTCCAGCACCATGCATGTCCGCTGATCCAGACGGCCCTGATGGTCCACTAGATGCTGATGCATTTGGGCGTCTTCGTCAAGGGGCGACACGACTCCTGCTGTGTCCATGGTGTTGGTGGGATCTTCTGTTAGTCGGGGCTCCAAGGAAGGAGGAGACAGAACCAGGAGTATGAGAAAAACACAAAAAGTCTTTAATGAAGAACAGGGAACAAACAGTCCTTTGAAAACAAAAACTTGGAGATAACTCAACAGAGGACAGTCCTTTAAAAAACCTCACGACAGCTCCGGACCAGGGATAGAGGGTAACTCTCATCTTTGGATGTGAAGATGTCGCTCCTTTGTGAGGTTGAACTCCTTAGACGGAGTCTTGAAGTAGAGAGCATGAAGGCAGTGGCTTCCTGCCGTGCGAAAGCCAAGATTAGTCAGACCAGCCCGAGGTCTAAACACACAGACACAATCTAACTAAACGAGGACTTATCTCAAACTAATTGACACGAAAGGAGAGACAGCAGAACTGAATGAGCTGGCGCTTAGCAATGCAATCAGCCGCTGAACATGGAGGCTCATTCTGCTCAGGTGCATTGCTAAACAAAGCAGCATGTGGACGAGGGGGGCGTGACAGGTGGCAGGGCCGTAGCTCCTGTGGCTAAAAGCAATCAAATTCTTACAGCAATACTCTAGAATACAGCCTACCCATAAGCGCAGAGGCTGTTACTGCAGCAAAATGTGTCTCCCTTATTAATGCCCTTAATATCAGAAGAAACGATGGATGGGTGATTTTTAACATACAATGTGCAACGATTTTGCATCCTATTTTTGTTTACAACAAACCATTTGAGAAAAGTTTGGTGTTGTAGTCTTCATATGTTTGGACTTCGTTGACTTAGGGGAGCACGTGGCACAATCTAGCATGGGATGAAATGTAACATAGATTGTTTTGGTCACCTCCTCATACTCCTATGGCATAATCATGTGTTCAGACAGTGCACGGAATCCTCATGTGCATTCATAAACACACCGCATGTACGTTACTCTGTGGAACAGAAGGCCTTTTAGGTGTCAAGAAAAACTATTCTTAGCAAGTCATTGCATTGAAAGAATTTGTACAAATAAGCCAAATAAGTGTAGGTTTAAAATGGTACTGTATTATAAGGATTGAAAGTAGATGATCTGAATAAAATGTGTTACAGTTTACGTAACATAAGGCTTTGGATGCAATACCACACTGTGTGTGTGTGTGTGTGTGTGTGTGTGTGTGTGTTAATGCACATTGAGACTGTTCATGTGCCAGTCATGGTAGCTTCATGACTGTGTTGATTAGACTTACGCTATGCTGGTATTCTGTGGCTGTCACTTGAGCCGACAACTGATTGAAGGGGAAAAATGGGGGAGGGGGACAAAGCAGAGCTGCGAAAGCCCAATCATCAGCTGCACCCTGTGTCTGAGCATCTCCCAGAGCGTCTCTGCCATAATGAGGTGCTGATTAGCCGACTCGGGGCCTTTCTCCAGTCTGCTGCCGGGGTTAATTCGTTCCTCAGACAGTGTCGCACAAGGCTACCCAAAGACGAATGAGAACGTGCGCAGGATGATATTGCACAGATAAAGCCGACCTGTCAATCAGTCAAGATTCATTGTAAAGAGGCATAGGTCTCTCTCTCTCTCTCTCTCTCACACACACACTCTCTCTCTTCCCTACCCAATATTCAATCTGTGGCAATTGGCTGCGAGATAAAGAGACCATATCATATTCAAACAAACGTAACCCTCGTGTCTGCTCGTGCAAATGATGCGATGGAAACTTTTGCTTTAAGCATTAAAGGCACTACACCACTGGCATTTCAGGTCAAAACAAGGCCAAAGTAATTAACCTGGAATGCTGCCTTTCTGCATGCAAAGAAATGGTAAGGGTCTGACAAATTGACATATTGAAATAAATAATTTAGTAATTACCAGAAACAAATTTAACACAATTAATTTGGTAGTTTTTAATGCCCCCACTAGAATATTTAGATTTTCTGAATTTGATTTTCTTTCCACACTTAAAATAGAAAGATTACGTGAATGTGACCAAAACAGCCAATGTGTTAAGGTGCAGTGTGTCAATCTAAAAACTTAACATGATTGTTTAAAACAGTAATTTTTAATTTTCTGTATGTTCATACTTATACACAGCTATCAAGGGATGCAACAACGCATTGAAATATTTTGACATTGCGAAGCAAAATGTGACAATGCTTCCCACAAGTGGGAAATTTGCAGTGTCATGGTAGAAAGTGCACAGTACAAGATAAGAGCAGCAAAATCAATAGAATAAAAACTATACTAACAGTACAGTATAAAAAGTACTGGAAATGTAAATATGGATGAATGTATTGAAAAAATTTATATATATTTATATAGCTAGCATAGGCATGCAATGGAGTGACAGGCATTGTAATAATGGCATTGTAAACAGTAATAATGCTCCAGAAGAGTTGCACATTATAAATTGCACATTTTACCCAGTAATAATAATAATAATAATAAACAATAATAATAATAATTAATAATAATAATAATAATAATAATAATATTCCGCCCGAAAGATTGCACATGTGCGTTCCAAATAAGAAACTACCATCTTATGTGCATTCCAAATAAGAAACTACCTTGGTGTATTGGATGTGTGTGTTTGTTAGTCTATGTGTGTGTGGTCAGCTGCAAGGACTGACAATGGCTGGAAGGGAAGACCTGCGGAATCTCTCGGTTTATAGCGTTAACCAGAACCAATTAACAACTCAATCTAACACATTCATGTCATATATCACACACCCCCCTGCCTAACAGCTGTAGTTTCATTAGTAAATTGTGAAAGAACTTAACAGCATTTTTTCTCATTCGAATTTAATTCGAAATATTGTGAGAATGCTGAACTGTTTTCAGTCTTACTTTGTCAATATTTATTGTGTGTCAAAAATGCCGCTTTACTCTCACTGTGTTGAAAGGGTTCTTTCTACTGTGTGTTAGAATGAGTGGATGCGAATTAAATTACGCTGAATCACCGTGTACAACAGACTCACTTGCTGAACCGAACTGTATGAAATGATGTACGTGTACATTCATGCAGTGAACAAAATAAAGCTGACCTGATTTTTGTGAATCAATGACTCATTGAATCGGGCATTCGGTTCACTGAAATGAACAGCTCGAATCGGTTCCCAGAGTGGAAATCTCCGGTCGGTCGGTTTTCCAGTACATTTCCCTTAAAGTTTGAAAAGTCTTTCCTTCTGTTAATATCATCTCAATCTTTCTCATACACATACATTCCTTGTCTCATACACATAAATTCCATTTTTTTATTCATGTTGTTTCTCCTTTTTGGGCTTTGTTGTTCAGATTATGGAATTAAATTATTAAGTCAGAAGAGAGTGTGTAAGGACACGAGTGGAACTCACTGGGTCTGGGTTACGCAAGACTACGAAGTTTCAAAATAACGGTTTCTGATAAACTGACCGCAACTGCATCAAGGTTTCCTCATCAGCTTCATCCGATATCAGTCGTGGACATTAGAGCACAGCTTTCTGCTTCTTCTACCTTAATGGAGGCTGGTTTAAAGGGAACGCACAGACGTGTGAGTGAAGAGGGCTGAGCAGCAGCGGTTCCGGGCGGAGCGGACTGAGAGCTCAGACAAATACCTTCCAGCATGTTTGCGGAGATTAGAAAGTCTTTGCGGAAACACGCGCAACTGCAGCTTTAGGCCACAGAGAAGAAAGCTTCAGCACGGACCCCTCTTCGGAAAAGGAGAAACGGAGCAAACTGAGGTAAGTTTATTTCCTACAAAACATGTCCGCGTTCAGACTACGCCCCAACACGCTGGAGCCGCGTTATTGTTTACTTGTGAAGGCCCTGTGTGTTTACTTTCTTCATCCTGTAGCCTCTGAAATAAGCCATTTTACTTTGCACAGTCAGGATTGTAAAGCACGAAGTATGACTGGCCGCCGTGTGCCAGGTTCCTGGTTTGCAGGTTGTGTAAGGCTTGTTTTGAAAGTTGATGTTTCACCAGCTGGTAGTGCACTTCTCCCTCGCGGCTCGTTGTGTCGTTACAGTTCTGTAGGTTTCCTAAATTGTGTTCAAACGAGTAGTGTTTCCGTGTTGTACCCTTAATAAGAGCTTAAGGTTGTTAACTGGACGGAAACAACTGAGGCGAACACGATCGCAACACCCCGAACGTCTTGCCTTGCCTCGCCTCCAGAGGAGAAATTAGGAAGTTGTTTTCTCACTGGACGACAAGGTTTCAAACGTCTACAGACGAGCGCCCATAACCGAAACTTTTGAGGTAAGTTCAGAAACGTGTTTTGTGTTCTTACATGAGATATAGGAAAAAAACCCTCAATAGTCGGACTGAGACAGGGTCCCTGGAGTCCCTGAGGTGTGACACTGCAGACTCGCCTCTGTGTGTTCGGGATTTGCCTCAGACACACCAGGAGCTTTATCACGACTGAGGTCCTGCACTAAACGCTTCAGTCCTTTACGTCTGCAAAAATGCGAGAGAACTAAAACTCCACACACTACTGTGTTCGTTTTGATCGAGTTTATTGACGTTGTTATTGCAGAAGAATTAAAGTACATGGATGTTAAACAAAAACCGTCTTTACGTCTCATATTGCATGCTGGAGAAGCTTAAAACAATCTTTAATTTACTTCAATTAAATTAGTGATCCAAGTAGAAGTACAATTATTGTACCCACACTTTTTGGCTGTGTGTTTGAATTTTACTTCTCATTTTTGGCTTTTACAAGAAATAGGAATGCTGCTTTTAAAACTGTAAAAACGAGTTCTTATGCTTCTAGACTTGAACTGGAAGTGTCCTCTCAATATAGTGTAGTGGTGATGAGCCCCATATCCTGGGGAACACTTACAGTTTTGTGGTTTTATTGCTGAAACACAGCTGATTAGACGTATGAGTGATGAGGGGAGGTTACACTTATGGACTTAGGTTAGCATCATATAAGTGTTATATGGTAAGCTTTAATATTTATTATAACCTAGTTCTTAAAGGAACCATGACAAATACTGCAGAATTAAGAGAAATGTATTGATATATTAAAAATGTTACTCATAATAGTATGAATTTAATGTCCCATTTGAGAAACAAAAATGACATTCACACTCATTTCATGTTCTGCATATTTAAAGTAACACTGAATTATTTGGTAATTTATTTGTTGTGGACATCCACCATAATTTTAGAATTTTCCTATGTATGAACAAGTCAACAATAACGGGCTGAGATCAAACTAAGTTCTGCACAAACTGTTGGCAAATTGACATCAAAGAGCTTTGAGGCAGATATTTTCAGTTCTTTTGATTACAGTAGTTTTAAAACATAGCATGGCGTGATCTCTCTCTCTCTCTCTCTCTCTCTCTCTCTCTCTCTCTCTCTCTCTCTCTCTCTCTCTCTCTCTCTCTCTCTCTCTCGTGTTCTCGGGCCAGTTTTATATCATAAGGAGGCTTACACAGTGAAACAATTTTATTTAGAGTTTTGAGTGCCTTTAACTAACTCCTGCAATGCTTACATGATGCAGTCTCCCTTAGTGTTTTGCATTAGATCTAGAGTTGTTTAATTTCTCAGTTCTTTAATTTCTCTTCTCAGGAGTACAGATGGCTTCAGTGTGGTGGGGCCACTTCCCTCTACTGGAAGAAAACGTTACTGAACATGCAGACAACAGCTGCATCAGTGCTGCTCAAAACACAGTGCTGAAGGGAGTACGATTTGGAGGAGTGCCCATAGTTCTACTGCTCAACTTTGTGGTCTTCTTAGTGAGTGCTGTGTTTGTATAAGGGTGGAAAGGAATGTGGGAAAGAGAAGATAAAACGCTAATGGAAAAGCAGGTATCGCTGAAGTTCAGATTAAAGTAGGCCTGTTGTGACCGGCTGATGTTTGCATCCCTGTGTACACGACGCCACCAACACTTGAAGGCTAAAGGCTAGCGCATGCTTCCTCTGTGACCTGTGACGTCCGCCTCTTTTACAACTATAGCAACACAGTGTTAGAAGGTTGGCATGCTTGGAGGAGCCAGCTAACAAAGGCTCAAGGCTAACAAAGGTTCGATCCTACATCCCAGATAGACCTATTGGGGGCTCTCAGTAAGACTAAGTCTGTCACTGGGATTGAACTCTCAGTGCCTAGATATTTTCTGAGACATTCACTCAGACGTTCAAGTCCCCAGTAAGGAATTTTTTTAATTGGTCACTTTGAAATTAGTATACAAATTTCATTTGACAAATTTCATATCGTACACATTTCATTATCTGTTTTCTCAAAGTACATGCTCTAAGTTCTGCCTGTAAAAAATGTAATGTGTAAATATAGTGAAGTCAGGGCCTGTTTCATTCCAGTGAGTGCTTAGCCAAGATGTACTCAGACCAGAAATCAGGCCAGTGGAGACTAGTCTCTTTAGGTCAGTTTCCAAACCTGGATTAAGCATAAACCCAGACAAAAAAGAATTTCAAGCACTTATCCATTGCTGGCCATTCCAGTTTCTTCAGTGGGTGTTTGCTGAAGTTGTTTAATATAATCACTGTTTATACCTATTAACAGGTGTTGCTGCTGGTCTTCACTTGCATCAGAAGGAAGCTGTGGGATTATGGAAGACTTGCATTAGTTGCAGAGGCAGAAGGGTGTGTAAGAACATTTCAGTAACTCCGCAATTATCATGGATTTCGATGGTTCGAAATCAAACCTTTCATTGTTTAATTCAGGATCTTTCCTGAATTAAACAATGAAACGTTTGATTTCAGTTAATAATAAATGCTAGTGGTGCCACATAACGTTTTTAGGAAGGAGGGTTTTTTTTAAACTAAAAAAAAAGTAAAAAAAAAAAATCAGGATTTGCTGAAGGTTTTAAAATCTGGTTGAAACTGATACACATTCCAACCAACAGAGAAAAACTGTCTAAAACAATGTTAATATACTGTTCTGCTGTTACCAAGTCACTGTATTTTGGTTACAACTTTCTCTCTAGGTGTTAAAATATGTTTACAGATCAATTCTGTGAGGAGACTGAGAACCCCATGTACTAAATCTTTTTGCACCAGTTTCAATAGGCCTGTGGCTCACAAAACTGGCTCATATGCCAGTGCAAAATTTGCATGATTTTTTTTTAGATTAGTTACAGCCATTCTAAACGAAACCATTTCAGGTGCATTATGGGTGCCTGTTATAGTGCATTTTGCATTGTTTGCGTTCATATTTGCCAAATTTTTACAAAGAGTCTAAGCATTTTAATACAGTATCAAAAAATCTACAAAATGAACATTATTATATATTGAAACTGAAAGCTATTACTTTTTTGATGTCTCATGCTGCCTTTCATGAAAAACCACCATTAGTGATCAATACTAGGTATCTGGGTCCATCTTATAACAGTGCATCCGTACTGTCCTGCTGGTTCCCCTTCTCCAGGCACACACACCACAATAGTTTTGCAAATGTATTAAAAATAACAAACAAAAATAAAACATTTACATTTTCTACTGGGCCAGAGAAAAAAATTCACATATTTAGACAAAGGTATAAGAATATTTCCTTAAACCGGAACAAAATGAATTCTACTCCAGTCCAAACCATGTGCGTTTGGCCTGGTCGGCAACCCGAGCTATTTTGTGATAAGGGATGGAATGATGGGACAGTGTTTGTGGTAACTTGAACTGTTTATTGTAAATGATATTTTATGCTTCTCCAAATTACTGAAGTAATTTGAGTCATTTTTTGTAACTGCAGGTTTAAAGAAATGTCTAGACGTCGCTATGGTAGGATGACATCCTTCATGTCCATTGAGGAGCCTGAGTATGAAAGGGTGAGTTTTAGCGTTTTTATCTTTATCATTATCATCATCATCATCATCACCATAATCTGAGTGATATGCCCTGTTTGTTTTTGTTTGTTTGTTTTTGTTTTTCTCTTAGGGATTATGTTCTTGGCTTACATTCATCATCAGAATGGAGTGAGTTTCATTGCACATAGTTTGTGGTTGCTTGTAATCAACAAAACATGCATGTGTCATTAGTCAGTCTATCTGTATGTATGTATGTATGTATAATCTGTGTGTGTTTGCAGTGAGGCAATGGTGAGAGAGAGGTGTGGTATGGATGCGGTCCATTATCTGTCCTTTCAGCGGCATCTTATCATTTTGCTGCTCATCGTTTGTGTGATGTCCGTCTCTGTTGTTCTTCCAGTCAATCTCTCTGGAAACCTCCTAGGTGTGTAACCTTCATGTTGTGTGTCTCTCTCTCTCTCTCTCTCTCTCTCTCTCTCTCCTTCCTTGACACACACAATAAAAGAAAATGCCCTATACTAGTTTATGGGAGTAAACGGCAACCACCCCTCTGTACAGAAATCCTGCATGTAGCCATTGTTAGCTTTTTGGCGGAGGCAGACAGATTTACGTTTTTAATCTTTTGATACTTCATGATACCAGTTGTTCTATCAAGGATGTTGGGGTGTTTGGAGGAAAAACATGTTTAATTTGTCTAACTATATAACCCCTTTCCAGTCAAATTAGTATACATGTCTTCCAATCACCATGCATTTACATTTGCAGTTTGATGAAAGAAAATGGTTTGTTGGCATAGGGGTGAAGTCTACATTTTTGAAACATAGTAATGTCAAAATGGGGCCACCTTTTAGCAAATCTCCAACCATGATCCTTGAAAAATCTTGGTTTCTCTAAAAATCCTACTCACTATATGCAAGGATATGGATGGTGCACACGCATCCTCCTTAAAGCAGATGCACTACAGCATGACTGCGTAGGAGTCCTTGCTTTACTTTCGTTTTGTTCATAAACATTTTAGGTATGCCAACAACATTACCCTTTTTGTTAAACAAAATGAAATGATGCTCCTACTGCTGTGGACTGGAGACTCTCAAACTACTACTCACTACTGTTCCTGCTTTGCTAACTATAGAGTCCTAACTGCTCATTAGATATTAAGCCTGTACACTATGGCCTCTTGTTGTTAGTCATATCTGTAGTTACATTTTTTTTCTTATTCTCCTTAACTCTTTAAGGAGAATAAGACGGGGGCAGATGGTGGCCTAGTGGTTAAGGCGTTCACCCTGCGATCAGGAAGTCGTGGGTTTGATTCCCAAGACTGCTAGTGGCACCTCAGGTACCCTGAGCAAGGTACCATCCCCACACACTGCTCCCCGGGTGCCGTGTTCCTGGCTGCCCGCTGCTTCACTTGGTGTATGGGTAAAATGCAGAGGAAGAACTTCGTGCAGCTCACGCTGTGGTGTGTTCATGTATGACCGAATGATCACTTTCACTCTCTTGAGTCCTCAAGAGTAGGATGGTTCCCCTTTTGAGCCATGGTTCTTTCTCATTTCTTTCTTCCTCCAGCTTTAGGGAGTTTTTCCTTGCCTCTGTTGCCTTTGGCTTGCTTACTATGGGCTAGGAGCCATATTTTGTAAAGCTCATGTATAGCGTTGTAAAAAAAACACATTTTTATTCCAATTCTATTTATATAAATATAAATTATATAAAAGTCAGGACCCTCGTAAGAGCAAAAACCACAAAACATGGTTCCCTCTCTCTCCCCAATGATGGCAGGCACGTGTGCAGACGTTCGTGATTTAAGTTCTTTTATTGAATTAAAAAAACGAAACAAACAGGTTCGAGGACCTGAAACAAGATACAAGCTTTAAAGGAGACCGAAGGATAACGCTCTCTGAAGAGCCAGGGCGACGGTGGACTGACAACCCAGGTCGGTCCACAACAAAAACCCAAATCCCAAAAACCAATTACAAAACAGAACCATTAACACAACACAGGTGAAACCAATAACGTAATAAAAGCCCCAAAGTAAAACCCCAAACACCTAACTTACACTGTCACTGACCCCCCTCCTAAGGCGCAAACACCCAAGGGTGGAGGAGGGGGAGGCGGAGGCAAAGGGCAGCGTTCCCTTTTTGTGAGTCCCAACCCACACACGTGGAGCCCCTACAGTCCTCACGGGCGGAGCCACCTCCAGGGAGCCCCTTGCAGTCCTCGTGGGTAAGGCTCCCTCTGGGGAGCACCTCTGCGGGAAGCCCATCACTGTCCTCATGCACGGAGCCCCCTACCGGGAGCCCCTCACTGTCCTCGGGGACGGAGCCCCCTACCGGGAGCCCCTCACTGTCCTCGGGGACGGAGCCCCCTACCGGGAGCCCCTCACTGTCCTTGGGGACGGAGCCCCCTACCGGGAGCCCCTCACTGTCCTCGGGGGCGGAGCCCCCTACCGGGAGCCCCTCACTGTCCTTGGGGGCGGAGCCCCCTACCGGGAGTCCTTCTGTGGGGAACCACTTGCTGTCCTCGGAGGCGGAGCCCACTCCCGGGAGCGCCTTCCTGTTCTCTTGGGCAAGGCCCCCTCCTCCGAGCCCTTCCGCACGGAGCCCCTCGCAGTCCTCTGGTGTGGAGACCTCTACCGGGAGCTCCTCCTTGACTCTGGGGTCCACTTTCTGCCGGGGAGCTCCTCCAGAGCCCTTAAAGACCACAGTACCCCCCCCCCCCCTAAAAAATTCTGGGGCAGACCCCCATCCCCTGGTGGGGTTTCAGGCCCCTCTCGGCCGGCTACAGACCCCTCTTGACCCTCTAACACCCCGTTAAGCCCGCCCTGAGCGTCTGAGCCACTGTTGCGCCCTCCCTGGGCCTTTGAGCCACTGCTAAGACCCTCTAGGGCCTCTAGGCTACTGCAAAGCCCTCCCCGGGCCTCTAGGCTACTGCAAAGCCCTCCCCGGGCCTCTAGGCTACTGCAAAGCCCTCCCCGGGCCTCTACGCTACTGCAAAGCCCTCCCCGGGCCTCTACGCTACTGCAAAGCCCTCCCCGGGCCTCTAATCTACCGCTAAGCCCTCCCCAGGCCTCTGGGTTACTGGTAAGCCCTCTCCAGGCCTTTAAGCTACTGTTAAGCCCTCCCTGGGCCACTACGCTACCGTTAAGCCCTCCCCTGGTCTCCAAGCTACTGCAAAGCCCTCCCTGGGCCTCTAATCTACCGTTAAGTCCTCCCCGGGCCTCTACTGCGTTATCTAGCCCCTCTCGGGCCTCTGCTGTGCTGTTAAGCCCACCCTGGGCCTCTGAGCCACAGTTAAGCCCCATTAGGACCTCAGAACAACTGTTAAGCCCTCCCTGGGCCTCTAAGCTACTGCTAACCCCCTCTAAGGTTTCAGGGTTCAAGCTAACCCCCTCTACAGTCCCTGGGCTACAGCTAACCCCCTCTACAGGCTCCACTGCGGCCAACCTCTCTACAGTTAACCCAGGCCCCTCTAAGAGCCCCTCTGCGGTTAACAGCCCTTCTGTAGATAACTCGGGCCCTGCTAAAAGCCCCTCTGCGGCTCAGTAGCCCCTATGCAGCTAACAAACACCCCTCTAAAGGCCCCTCTGCTGCTACAAGCCCCTCTACTGGGCTTAGCTGCTGGACTATTATAAGCCTTATATGCTCTTCTAAAGAGCCTAGGGGCTCCTCTAATGGACCAAGTAGGTCTATATACTCTGGGCTAACCGATATGGGCTTTGGGCAGCTAACTGCTCGAGCTAATCGGCCTAGCTGCCCAGCAAATGGGCCTAGCTGCCCAGCAAACGGGCTGTCTGGGCTGTTTCAGCCTTGGTGCAGGCACGGGGCGCCGGAGCCTTCTTGGCGCTGGTATAGGGCACTGAAGAGTAGCTTCGCTGCTCGGGTGCGGCGCAACGACTATCGGGAGTGCAGCCTTGATGCTCAGGAGCTTTCTCAGAGATGGGACAGGACGCGAGAGTGCTGCTGCGGCGACCTCTTGCTCTAGGGCCCTCAGAACCAGCGGGAGGACCGAAAAAGCTCCCCTGTCCGGCGCCTTCGCCGGGGTGCTCCATGCTGGCTTCCGTGCCCGCTTCCTCCTCACTGGTGGAGGCCCTTCAGACCCTGGGCTGTAGCGAACAGCCCCTGGGCTGTAGCGAACAGCCCAGTCCTGAGCAATTTGCATAGCTAATTCCCCCATTAACATCCCTTCCTCTTCTGGGGTTCGCACCTCGCTTCCCCACGCCACATCTGTGGCACCTGCCGTTGGTCGGTCGGTCCATCTGTCACTGTTCCCTCTCTCTCCCCAATGATAGCAGGCGCGTGTGCAGACGTCAATGATTTAAGTTCTTTTATTGAATTGAAAAAACGAAACAAAAACAGGTTCGAGGACCTGAAACAAGATACAAGCTTTAAAGGAGACCGAAGGATAACGCTCTCCAAAGAGCCAGGGCGACGATGGACCGACGACCCAGGTCGGTCCACAACAAACTTAAATACGAAAACCCAAATCCCAAAAACCAGTTACTAAACAGAACCATTAACACAACACAGGTGAAACCAATAATGTAATAAAAGCCCCAAACTAAAACACAACACCTAATTTAAACAAGTCACTGACCCCAGACCTGACAATGCCAATTTGAATGACTGAACAATATGAATTCATTGTAAGAAAAATGACTTCCTGTTCTAGACTAGCTAAAGTTAAGTTTATTTTGATAGTTCTTTGCAGATGTTTTATAGATGCATACCTTACTAAATATTTATTAAATGCTAGCAGTAACTTAGTTGAATAGCGGACGTTGATTTAAGTTTAGCATTTCAGGTGGAAAAACTGATGTTGACTACTTGAGCACTAATGTACGTCGCTCTGGATAAGAGCGTCTTCTAAATGCCGTAAATGTAAATGAGACAATTATGATTATAATCAATGACAGTAATAGAAGTCCATAATTATGTAATGTTACAGGGAATGATCCTTATAATTTTGGCAGAACGACCATTGGAAATCTTCAACAGGGGTAAGTATGTTTGCAAATATGTGTGTGCACAAGTTCAATAGCATTTCTTAGTTTGTAATATTATGCCACATATTACATGTTTTTGAAGTCCCTATTGTATTGCATGAAATATTTGTTTTACTTGAAGGGTTAGCAGTTCACTTCCTTTCATATATACATGATCATCACTACCTTAAGTACACCAGTCAGCCTAACATTAAAACCACTGACATGTAAAGTGAATAACATTTATTATCTCATTACAATGGCACCTGTAAAACCGTGGGCTATATTAGGCCACAAGTGAACATTGTTGGCCACAAGTCATTGTTCATTCATGAGGTGTAATATGGAAAAAAATAATCCTGACTGGGGACAATGTACATGAATGCTGTTGATGTCATACTGCAGAAACATGGCAAAGAAAAATAAATATTTGGTTAATGGTAAATGTTTGATTACTGGTGCAGATTCATATATTGCATATTGATTTTTGCTTACATTATTATAAGTAGTGGGGGTGGTGGAGGCCTAGTGGTAGGATACTTGCCTCTGGACCAAGAGGTCATGGGTTCGAATCTAACCTCCAGCACCACCACTGGGTTCCTTAACCCCCAGTTGCTCCAGGGAGACTGTCCCCTGTAGTTAGGGAATGGAAGTCGCTTTGGATAAAAGCGTCTGA